>JAQFYC010006915.1:0-11359 GCA_034694165.1 Tomocerus mixtus
GGGATGGTCCCGGGCAGGTCCTGCCTGCCTGCCCGGGACCTAGGGTCCCGCGGTCCCGAAGAAATCGCATGCGCGAAATTAGCATAAGTAATCGATTATAAATATATTCAACAAGACTTAACTAAATTCAAGTTATTGTTTACATGCAAATGGGTTTTCTGATTTGGGTCAAAAAGTAAAAGGTAAAGGATCAATGAACCAACAATAAATAATATTTTTTGCTGTAGTGGGTATATATAATAAATGCGCAAAATAGGATCTTTTATCAATTGTATCTGTAGCTCGGAGCTCACCTCAGCTATGAAGTACTTTATTTCTGTACTCTGCCTGCTTTTTGCAGCTGCGACAACATCCTCATCTCCTGGTAAATTTAGGAGTAATTTCCATACAAAATTAATTAAATAAAACTTCGACTTAAAATCTTTATAAATTTTCCAGATGAGGAGTTCGTTTTTGTGGGAGACGTGGCCATTCCAAAGGAAGAATATGAATCTGAAAAGCTAACTCGAGCAGGAGTGAAACTTAAGTCTGAACTTTGGCCAAAGGGAATTGTCTACTACACAATTAACAAGAAAAGATATTCAAAATCTAAATTTTGTGAGTCGATAAAAAAACATTATCTAGCAAATTACAGCATAATATGGCATTTAAAAGATTTCAAACCAATAGTCACCATAATAAACTTAAATAAATTAAATGTGAATATAACACAAGCTCATTTACCATGGTTTATTTAATCTTAGGTATAGGGGATGGCTATTTGCAAAGTATCTATGATTCCATTGAGGAATATCATAAGTACACTTGTATTAAATTTGTCCCTAAACCCGAAAACGACAAATCAATTAAAAATTGGGTTGCTATCGACGAATATCGGTCAGGCTGCTTTGCTGAAAGAGTGGGATTTAGCAATAAAATAAAAGCATTCGTTAGCTGACTACCATTTTTGCTTTTATCAAATTTTATTGAATTTATTTTCCTTATTAAAAATGGATATCACTTATTTTATCGTAATACTTACAGAAAATGAATATACAAAACACTGGAAACTACTGCCCTCGAGGAACTATCGTCCACGAGTTTGCACATATTCTTGGATTATCTCACGAACATAACCGAGACGATCGAGATTATTATGTGAACGTTCATTGGCAAAATATTAGTAAGCACTTAACCTTTTTATAAAGTATTGATGCTGTCACCGAAATTTTCGTTTCGACTCGTAATTCCTACTATTTATGTAGTTAATGACAATTTTATATTTTTTCGATCAGAAAATGATGCAAGCTCTAGGTACCAGTTCAAAAAGGACAACGAACACGAAACCGAGCAACAATTTTCAAATTACGACGTTCCCTTCAACTATAACAGCATGATGCTGTATCCTACTTGGTTTTTACAAAAGAGAGACGGATTAAAAACAATGTCTTCAAAGGTGTGAACTAATTTTCATAATTTTTGTAGAAAGACTGCCTTAAACACGAACTTAATTTTTATCTATATTTCTATTATAGAGCAACAAGACCAACAGCATGGGAGACCCGGATGACTCATTTTGGGGCAAGGCAAATGGAATTACTCAAGGGGATCAATTGATCCTCCTCAAGATGTACAACTGTAAGTTCATCTTTGTTTATTGCATCATTAAATTGTGACAACTTTATTGAAATGCTCCGTTCGTCAGGTCCGTCTATTCTTCCGTGTGTCGGTACATCCCGACGATAACTCATCAAAGTCGACACATTTTTATAAATTTTCCTTCAATAAGGTTGTAAATGTGTTTATTTATACCCCAAATACACTGGGACACTGTGAGATTCTACTCCACACGCTAAACCATAGTTCAATACTTGCATATATTTCCCGCAATATCCCACATTAGTTGGGAAATTCAACAACCCTTAATCGTTTGGCAAAATTAAACTGCCAAAACTTTGACCCAATTTTATTTATTTGTATCAATAGTTTATTCTTTGCAATTCTATCTCTTGCAATTATTAAAACTTATCATTTGATTAATCTGTTACAGGTGCGGGTAGTTATCCTAAAGCCCCTCTAGCCCGGAATGAGGAAAATCCTCTTTGTCCTGGATACAATGGAGTAGTACAAAAGCCTCCAGCATCTTGCAAAAGAAAGGCTGGAATATAATCTCTACAATAATCTCAACTATATTGCTAGGCTAATTTTCAATTCTATTTACAAAATTATTCACTGCTTACGAGGAAGACAAAATTCTAATCAAAATTTTACAACAGAAAATTTCAGAATTATATTGATTTAATCCCAAAATTGTACTTTTTTTTAAAAATTTTTGTTTAATTATTTTTTCCAAAATGAACACATCGTAATGCGAAATAAAATCCGCTGCAATCAGAACAATCTTTTTCATACAGTTGCCATCATAATTTATTTACTGCCATCGATTTCGTTGCCCATCATGATACATTCTAAGGCAGAATTTCTGTTCCATCGCTGACAATGCTAAAAATCCTTGTCTAGTTAAATATCCATTACCCAATGGAATTTCTGACAGATATAAAATGGCTTATATTTTTCGGCACCTATAATTTACTCACTTTCTCTGGAATTTTTGCCAAGAATTTATTATTACCCATGAAAAAAATCAACTGGCATGAAAATGATTAGCGCTTAATAAATTATTCACTTCAACTGTAACTTAACTTGAAATTCAAACAATTTAACATATTTTCCCTACAAAATAATCACTTGCCTTAAGTTATTGACCAGATGAACTATTTTATTGACCACTAAGAAATATTTGTAAAGTCGCATCAATTAATTTTTAAATTCAACTAAAATTCTATAAAAAGTCGATTTTCGGTTTTTTATTTTCAATCTGACCTTTGACCCATTAACTACCGATCGACTTTGATGAAACAAAGTTTAATTGAATTGCATTAAGTTGGCTTTCGAATGGTGTATAAAATGTTGGGTTACTAATCAGGAGGTAGGTCACCGTGGCAGCTTTTATAGAACTACATGTAAAGCTCCCACTACTTCCTGGCTGAGACTCTGTATATTACAATTTGCAGCAGCAATTGTAACTTAATTATTTTTCAGTATCATCAACAACAACTTGAAATCGGTAGTAAATGTAAGCCAAGTTGCTGCCAAAGGGATGATAGAATCTGGAAAAGGAGGCTCCATCGTGAGTATTTCTTCCAGAATGGCCAGAAGACCATTTCCTGATTCAAAATCAGACAAAATCCACGGCTTTGGAACTGGGTCCACACAACATTCGTGTAAATTCGATTAATCTAGGAGGGGTGTGGACCCCCATGTGGGCTGATAGTTTTAAAGAAGGGGGAACCTAAACAAGATTTGGAAGCATTCAAAGCTAAAGTTTTACTAAGGATCCCACTGGGGAAACCATTTGTTCCAATGGATGACGTCATTCACACTCCTTTTTGTTGCCTCCGACCTTGCGAGTATGCTAGGTGGAGAAAATATTGCTTTAGATGGAGGATATTGTGCCACCTAACACCTAATATACGCATGCTAAGTACATTTGTTCTGTATCGGCACGATACAGTATGGAAATGATAATGACGTCTGTCCGTCAGTATGTAAGGACGGAATTCCACGCTCTAACTTTCGAACGCGTCAACTTTTTTCAATTCTGTTTTCAGAATTCGAAAGTGGAGATCAAAATTAATCTTGTCAGTGTTTTTGAGCCAAATCGGCCACACCCCCATGGAGTTCTTGCCACGCCCACTTATTTTTTAAATAGAAACATAATATGGCAAGTGGGGTATCGTTTTAAAGGTGTCCTCTGGCGGTGCATAGGGACACCAGATTGGTTCCAGTTTATTTGTTTATATATATTTTCTGTTTGGAGGTCTGCATTTCTGATGATATGAGATGGTAGAATGTTGTGATTGCGAAGTCAATTGGAAACATTGGATTATGTGTACCCTCCGCGTCCGCATAGGTGCAAAAAAGACACTGAATGTTGTCGATGAAAGATTGAAAAGCTAGACAATGAGAAATATTAAAAACACTGAATTTTGCAGGGAATTGTCCCAGTATGTCCAAAATAAATGCATAATGTTCATTATTTTGAATTAATGGTATTAACCTAAATCTCTTGTAGTTATATATATAATTTAATGGGAATACAAGTTGAAACAAAGGTACACCACAGTACATTTAGATTTAATTGTTATATATATATATATATATATATATATGCCAAATAAAAATCCACTACTGCAAAGTTTAACAAATTATGACTGCTGATCAGTTAGTTTGCTAAAAAAATTGTGTGATCTAATTATCCAATGTGATCTACATTTATAATTGGTTCAATTAAAATAAAAATGGTGTACAACAACCTCTGAATTTCTCCAGACAATCAGAAAACTTTGGGTATCACCAGATTATGTGCACTGTGTAAGATCTAGTTTGCTAATAATATTTCGTAAGATATCAAATGTTGCTAATTGGAGAGGTGGCGAATAATTTCATGACATGACACAAAAGAATTGAAACATTTTTCCTCCGAAAAGCCGTCTAGACACCCTTAATCAGCGTTCTATTTTTCTGCACACGATCTAAACTCATAATATTGCCTTTTAAAGACTTTTAACTCACTTCCCGTTATTGTTTACATGCAAATGGGTTTTCAGATTTGGGTCAAAAAGCGAAAAGTAAATGATCAATGAATCAACCATAAATAATATTAATATTTTTCCTGCAGCCTGTGCTTGTGGAGGTATAATAAATCTGTAAAACAGGATTTTATCAGTCGTATCTGCAGTTCGGAGCTCACCTCAGCTATGAAGTACTTTATTTCTGTACTCTGCCTGCTTTTTGCAGCTGCAACAAAATCCTCATCTCCTGGTAAATTTAGGAGTAATTTCCATACAAAATTAATTAAATAAAACTTCGACTTAAAATCTTTATAAATTTTCCAGATGAGGAGTTCGTTTTTGTGGGAGACGTGGCCATTCCAAAGGAAGAATATGAATCTGAAAAGTTAACTCGAGCAGGAGTGAAACTTAAGTCTGAACTTTGGTGAAAGGGAATTGTCTACTACACAATTAACGAGAAAAGATATTCAAAATCTAAATTTTGTGAGTCGATAAAAAAACATAATCTAGCAAATTACCGCATAATATGGCATTTAAAAGATTTCCACGCAATAATATGGTCATCATGATAAACGTGAATACATTAAATGTGAATATAACACAAGCTCATTTACCATGACTTATTTAATCTTAGGTATAGGGGATGGCTATTTGCGAAGTATCTATGATTCCATGGAGGAATATCATAAGTACACTTGTATTAAATTTCTCCCAAAGCCAAAAAAAGACAAATCAATTAAAAATTGGGTTACTATTGACCAATATGGGCCAGGCTGCTTTGCTGAAAGAGTGGGATTCAGCAATAAAACAAAAGCATTCGTAAGTTGAACTACTATTTTTGCATTTAACAAAAAAAACAAATTCAAATTCAAACATTATTAAAAATGGGTCACTTTTATCTTAAATTTGTAGAAAATGAGTTTGAAAAACTCTGGAAAAAGTTTTTGCCCTCGAGGAACAATCACCCACGAGTTTGGACATCTTCTTGGATTATCTCACGAACATAACCGAGAAGATCGAGATTATTATGTGAACGTTCATTGGCAAAATATTAGTAAGCACTTAACCTTTTTATAAAGTATCGATGCTGTCACCGAAATTTTCGTTTCGACTCGTAATTCCTACTATTTATGTAGTTAATGACAATTTTATATTTTTTCGATCAGAAAATGATGCAAGCTCTAGGTACCAGTTCAAAAAGGACAACGAACACGAAACCGAGCAACAATTTTCAAATTACGACGTTCCCTTCAACTATAACAGCATGATGCTGTATCCCACCTGGTTTTTACAAAAGAAAGAAGGATTAAAAACAATGTCTTCAAAGGTGGGAACTAATTTTCTTTAATTTTTCTAAAAAGTGTGTTTAATTGCCTTAAACACGAACTTAATTTTTATCTATATTTTTTATTATAGAGCAACAAGACCAACAGCATGGGAAACCCGGATGACTCATTTTGGGGCAACGGGCAAGGCAAATGGAATTACTCAAGGGGATCAATTGATCCTCCTCAAGATGTACAACTGTAAGTTCATCTTTGTTTATTGCATTATTGAGATAATTAGTTGGGAGATTCAATTAAATACTTTTACAACCCTTAATCGTTGGATAAAATTAAACTGCCAATTTATTTGTATCAATAGTTTATTTTACTTTTCCCTTGTAATTCTTAAAACTTATCATTTGATTAATAATTCTGTTACAGGTAAGGGTAGTTATCCTAAAGCCCCTCTAGCCCGGAATGAGGAAAATCCGCTTTGTCCTGGATACAATGGAGTAGTACAAAAGCCTCCAGAAGAAGGATCTTGCAAAAGAAATGCAAGAATATAATCGATACAATAATCTCAACTATATTGCTAAGTAGTATAATGTACAGGGGGTGTCTGTTATGCTTATATTATATTATTGTCCGTTTGCGGTAGGGAAATAAATATACTAATTTTCAATTCTATTTACAAAATTATCCGCTGCTTACGAGGAATACAAAATTTTACAAAATTTTACAACAGAAAATTTCTGAATGATATTTATTTAATCTCAAAATTGTACTTTTTTAAATCCTTTGTTTAATTATTTTTTCTAAAATGAACACATCGTAATGCAAAATAAAATCCGCTGCTGTCAGAATAATCTATTTTTGAATTAAAGTAATTTTTATATTTATGTGAAACAAAATTAAGTTTTACAATACTACACTAGAATGCACAATATGACATGACTGGTAATGTTTTTAATGTGAAATAGCAAAAGTAAAGACTCTCCTAAAGGAAAGTATTAGAAGTAAGTTTAAGTGTGTACATATACATACAATGCAGAACTCTTCAAGAAAGTGTTCTGCTCACAGTACAAGAATTATTTTCTGACAAAACTCAATTAAACTGTCTCGGGAAAATTTTCAAACTTTTTAGCACTTATCTTCAATGAGGTGATAGTATTGTATTCACTGGAAAAATTCGGATGGGAATCAATACGACTGAAACATGCCTGAGACAATGACGGGATGTCAGCACTGAAGTAACCGAAGGTAACTTCTAAGGATCTTTCCCCTCGGTCTCTATCTCCGTTGACAAAAAATGACCAACTAATTTTAAAAGATGCTGGTCGTCGTTTGTTTCGTGTTAGTTCTTCCTCCATTCGGTCGAGCATCTCTGCACTGAGATTGTCCAGGTGAAACTGGAGCACTTCATCTGAAGTCACATCTATAAATGATAAAATTATGATTTTAGGCAAAGTAATCATCAGAAATGTCGGGGTTTTAGTTTTTTGACAACAACCCTGAATGGCATTAGCGCTTTCGGCCTACAGGCCAGGCATGGCACGACAAATATTTTTCTTGGAATAAATAAGTAAATAATAATGAAAAATTTCCCAAAATATTCTTACTCTTGTCCCTACTTTGTGTGAATATTAACTTTTAGTTTCTCTTTTCAAATTTGAAGCCCAAAACTTAACCGAGGAATTAAAGCTTTTAGAAAATAAAATTTCCTACAAAAATACAATCCGATATTATCCAATATTACGTATTTAGCACGAAAGCGGTTATGAAAATGATTCCTAGCTTTAACATATTTCCTGATATGTATATGGACAGATATATAAGGATATATGCCAAGAAATTAATTATGGGGATCAACTCAACTTTCTCTTCTCTCTCTAGATATTCACCGCAAAAGAAAATAAAATTAATTTAAATAAATAATAATTTATAACTTACTCAGATTATATTTTGCGCAATTGACGCATTTGCTGACAAGTTTATCTTGGATCACCTGGTCACAAATCCCATGGGATGCTTTGTAAATTTTTTCAGCTTCTTCTGCAGTAAAATGCTGAGGCAGCAACCCTTCTGGAAGTTCGGCAAGTTCACTCATGGATCGTATATTGAACAAGCGGACAAGTTCTTCCCCTAATGTCTTCTTTAGTCCAGGTATTGTTGTAATTTGAATATCGGGAGAAATTCTTTGCAGTCCAGATTCAGATAGTATGGTGACGACTCCAGGTTTATGATATTCACAAGCTAATTTTGCTTGGAGAAGATTTACCCCCGGATGCGGTAAATTTTGTCTTGTAGGTCAATAGATGTACGAGGGTGCTCATTAAACGCCCACCTTGAGCAAGGGCGTAAAAATGAATGTCTTCCGGTGTCCTCTCAAATTTTCTTTCAATTTTTTGCATTTTTGTGTTCAGTATTGATTTACTTGCGTAAATCTTTGGACCATCTTGAAAGATTGCAGTAGCACAATATTCATCGAAACGAAATCCTTTTAAATTTTCAAATTTTTCTTGGCCGTATACTAGTAGATAAGTGTCATCATCATATTCATCATCATCTTCTAATTCTGAATCATCTTCCTGTAGCATATATGCCGAAACAACTCTTTTTAAATAGTCTGTCATGTCAAAATACCATTGATCATTTGGCACGTGTTCTATTGTTATGAAGCGTCTGCTGCATTCATTTTTGAATATTTCGGTGATTTCCCAAGATGCATTTCGAGTAAGTGTGCTGTCTGGTTTATTGTAGCGATCCGGTTTTTCAAAAATATGCAAATTGGGACAATCACGAAGGGCTTCTCTTGCACGCATATCTCTTGAAATCCCAAGTTGCTTGGCTTCGGAAGAAAGAGAAACGATTCTGTAAAAGATGAAATATAGAAAAAGTTGTTAGTTGTTAGTGTTCCCTAATAAAGTAAAATGCAGTGCTCTTGACTGCTTGCTTAAACCAAAATACTTCCCATAAGATCAATAAATGTCATTGTACCGTATTTATTTAATGGCTTTAATGGCACCATAAAAAACTCAGTTTGCCATAAATTGTTGACTTACTTTGCCACAACTTTATTCATTATACCACAACAATATCCAAAAGCCATAAGAATACTAATCGCGCCCACTAAAATACTTGAAATTAAGAAACCTGATATTAATGATTAATTTATTGGAGAATAATCAACTAAAGATCAATAATTAGTTATTTGTCCAATTAAAAATCGATTAATTATTGATTATTTGTAGCAAATTAATCGCTAACATAGTTTTATTATAGCATTTCACCAAAAGTTATGGGAAAGTAAGTATTTTTGTGGGCGATTAGTATTCTTATGGCTTTTGGATATTGTTGTGGTATAATGAATAAAGTTGTGGTAAAGTAAGTCAAAAAGTTATGGTAAAGTAAGTCAAAAAGTTATGGTAAACTAAGCTTTTTTATGGTGCCATTAAATATAAGCCT
Organism: Tomocerus mixtus; assembly: GCA_034694165.1. Classification (NCBI taxonomy): domain Eukaryota; kingdom Metazoa; phylum Arthropoda; class Collembola; order Entomobryomorpha; family Tomoceridae; genus Tomocerus; species Tomocerus mixtus. The sequence goes on from JAQFYC010006915.1 coordinate 9,344, forward strand.
TATTTAATTTATGCCTTTTTTGACAGAAAAATTAAAAAGAATGAAAAGGATTTCTCGTTTTGAGTGATTTTCCGCCTTTTGAGTTAAATAAACTATTATAGTTTATTTAGTTTATAGTAAGAAAAGGCATTTCATAGTAAGTGTATAAATACAATACATATAATTATAAACATTATGTCAATTGTATTATTGGTGTAGGTATAGATAGCGAAATACATTAATATTACACTGACGTACACGTAGATTAATAAACTGATTAATATCACTATAAATGACCAGCGAAGGTATCATTTTTATTATAATTATGCGTAAAAACCGATGAAAAGTAAATTTTAAACATCGCCCCACATAATACAGTCCGTTTTTGGCAAAATCTCACATTGCCCCAATAAGTTGGGACAGTGTGAGAAAGTAAAATTTATCCTTTCCTTGCATTGAAATCCGTTAACACATTTTAAAAAGGTTGAACGGTTTAAAAGTTACAATATATATTAAATGTAAGATGTGCCCCCTGTACCCCTTGGGGTGGTCCGATTTGGACCATTTTCGTTCCAGTCCGTCATGGAACATCATTGAACATGTATGCCAACTTTGGTTGAAATCCGTCCAATACTTTAAACGTTATTTTGTATACAGACGGACAGACAGACGGACATTACGAAAGCATATCCAGCTGCGCTGGTAATAATAAGGAAACAAACCTTCCAGTTGAGTCTGCTACTGCAGTGGGTTGACATTTGTACTCTGGATATTTTTGAAGCCAAATCTGCACTTCAAACGAGTCGATGTCAATGAATCCAATATACCTTGTATTTTCCATATTGCGTAATTTTGTCACAACTCCGAGGATTATAAAAAATAATTAACTGAAGTGAACTGAGAGTACAGAGCAGAGTAAGAAAATAATTCTCCGTATATACTCAAGCACTCAGTTGTCAGTCAGGCTTAAACTTTCCTATTGCACTTGAGTTCACTATATCTAATCTAACCGTCTATAGGTATGTAAATATAATAACAAATTCCTACTTCTTCCCAGGCAATACCCCAACCCCAACCACTATCTGAAGATACAAAACTTACAACACAACTTATCAGATGTCCGAGGAGACTCGACTGGCTTGAAATATTTGCACATTTGTACAGAATATTTCTAAATATTATTCCCTGTAATATTTATTGAGGGAAACTGTAGCGAGTCAAGTTTACACTTGTTAAATTGTAGCAAGAGGGGAAGCAAAAGTAATAAAACTAGAAAAGGTTCGGTATTGGTTTTAAGCTATAAAATATTTATGTCAACTTTTATTGACTTTAAGGAGTTTTATTAATTTGCACCCTCTGGGAGAAAGTTCACCCTGCTCGGAATTTGCACCCCCCTTGCGCTTTTTTAAAACCTCACCTAATCTAACACCACCGAATATATATAACTTCTTTCCTATGATAGAACAATCTTTTAAATGAGCATTTGCGTGTCACCCAGGCCGCACCTCCTTCCCGCTCTAAACGAGTTAGGAGCAAAAAGAGGAAGCCCAATGGGTTACAACCTACAACGTAAGGAAAACCAATGAAGTGAAAGGCGCGGAGTTCATATCTGAAGAAAACACTCCTAAGCACACCAACACAACATGAGCCATCTGTTTCTGTTTGTTTACCAACGGAGCAAGAAGCAATGGCGGAAACCTCCTCCTTCGCACACTTTAACTTGCATGATATTTAACACTAAGTAAGCATTCTATTACGGAGGAGTCCTCACAGCGCAGCGCCTCTACCGAAACAAACTATAACTAATCGGTGAATCTAACACAATCGAGACAGGGGGTGCAAATTCCTAGCAGGGTGAACTTTCTTCCATGGGGGTGCAAATTAATCAGTGCCGACTTTAAGCTTTGTTTTATAGATTTGTTGTTTGCTTATATGCTGAATAAGCCATGTCTTAAATTTTAATTAAATGCAACATTGTATTACTAGTATTTTGATGCCCGTGGGTACCCACGGGATTATAAATAATAAGGAACAACC
>JAQFYC010006916.1:0-11359 GCA_034694165.1 Tomocerus mixtus
TTAAGTACTTCCAATTCTGATCCTTCAATATCCAAAGAGAAAAAATCAACGGTTGTAACATTTAAGGCCGACAGCACAGAAAATATTGGAAAGCACTTTTTGACGCTCATTGTAGCTTTTCTATTGTAGATTAGAAATTTTTGAATTGCACTGGTTCCTGGCAAATACCAGTCCGTTTTCTCCGAACCCGGGTGGACTTCACCAAAATTTACCTAGAAATAATGTATTGAAACACCCATAACAAGATGAATTAAACATTTCCCAGTAGGACCTTATATCATATATTATATTCATTACATCATTACAGATAAATATTTAAAGTATGCTACAAATAAAATTGTACTTTTATTTGTATTTATAGGAAATGCAGAAATAGTTATTTACATAATCAATTATCAACAATTGCTTTTAGCTTACCAATTGTGGTCTATTTACGAGGGATAAGCAAATGTTAGCTGTCCAAGCCTTCCGATGCTTTGTAAGAAGGGAAGCGTAACTGTTTTCATTTGGCTCAATAAGTAATCCTGTCCACCCGAAATCTCGTTCTTCCAATACTAATGTATTTGATAACATTTCACCGTCCCAAGCTCCACATTCGACGAAAAATCCACCTTTCTAAAAATAATATTGATGCTTGATCATTGACTGATTAATATTATAGAATTATAGAAAATATACAATATAACACAATTATGTGGTATAATGAGTGAAGTATTATAGTTTTGTTTGTAATAAACATGCAAAAGCTACCGGATTTTTAAGTAAAGTTAAGATATATTTCGCTAATCCTTTATCTCCACCAGGATTTCCAGTAGAGTTCTTCAAATCGTATGGTTGAGTGGAAGGAGGACGCAAGTGTTCCTTCGATATATACTTCAAAAGTCGTTCATTATTCTGCTCCCAATTTTGATTTTCATCAAAAATTTCGTTTTCTGTTGGATATAATTGTACTTGTTTGCTAGAATTTGTTTGTAAGTTCACTTTTGATAGTTTGAAGTTGACGAAATTGAAATTGCAGAATAATAGCAAAAGGAAACAGAGTACAGCACCAACTGTGACTTCTTTTTTTCTTCTATTCATCTTTTCCAATGACTTTATCATTTTCATGTGTTGTAAAGTACCCCTGGGTTAGAGTAGTAAAAAACTATCCAGACAAATGACAAATTATGAAGATAAAAAGCAAAAATGCGTACATCTTCGTATGTCCTAAATCTTAGCAGAAATCTTGAGAAAAGAAAGATTTGAAGCAAATGAAAGAGGGACAATGACAAAATGACAACCACGAGCCGTGTCAGAACAAAGACAATAATATCTCCCTTTGTTGTAAAACAGTGCTTTGTGCCGTGCCTTGGCACGAATTTTAATTTTTAAGCATAGAGTAACTTTACTCAATGCTATTCAATCTACATTTTCATTTCTGGGTAGGTTAGCTGGAGCGTGAATTTGGTTAGTCTATTAAATTGCCGAGCAACATCTTCTCTCTAAATAAGGGAGGATATTAATTGAGTGATTAAACTAATATTAATAATTAATAATAATAATAAACTGTAAACTTAAATTTAGTCATGCTTACAGCTAATAATTTTATTTATTTTTAGAAATGGAAATCATTACCACTACCACAGACTCCTTGGAAGACATTTTTGACACAAACTACGTCTAGAGCCCAAAAAATCATATATTTATTGCAGAATATGCAAAAGGCAAAACTTAATTGGTATTGTTAATTAATTAAAATATTTAAACTAAATGTAGACGACCGGAGCAGACGACGAAGCCCTAAACTTGTAAGGAACACAAAAGTGTTTAGGTTTCCTTCGAGCATCAATCAAATCTACAAACGCATAGCCACAGAAGGACGAATGAAGCATTTCAAGGAAATTGTCCCAATAATTAAGGAAACAGAAACAGTATTCTTGAGGTGGCTAAAGATATCTGGTCCCGAAAGAAGGCGACATTTTATGTCGCATTGGGCTTCTGTATCCTTACGATAATTTAATTAAACAGTTTGCAATTATGACAATTGCATAAATGTTGGAATTGGAAGGGATATTCGAGTGAGACACTTTTACACATGTTTTAGAAATTATTCTTGTTTTTAAGTTTCAATAGCGTCTCACTCTCTTTTTACGGTTTTTGTACCGTTTTTTTATATTGCACCCATACCCATCTCTATTTGAAAAGAACCAAGAAATTACACCCATACTCATTCTCTTTTTTCGCAACCTATTTTCTTAAAGAAATAGGAATGCACATTAACCCTTTTTACTTTTACATACATTTTGTACAGTTTTGCTTTAACCAACTTCACTCTTCCTAAGATTACGTACAGTAATAGTAATACTAAATAAGAAGAAACGTAAACAAAGGTAGGTACGCTACAACACTCAAGCCCATTTAAATGCACCACAATTACTAGTATTAAATTTTTCACAAAAGTATACATGGAAGTTGGAAGTCTTGTTTCCATTTCCAACAATGCAATGTAGGTGTATGCATGTATTTACTTTATTAAATATACATTTTCAACGTAAATAATTAAATAAACACCTTTTCAAGCTTAAATACGCCGAACTCCTCGTATAAGGATTCGTGGGGAGCGTGCAATAAGCATTTTAATATATTTAAAGTGTTATATACTTATTTACTTAGGTGGAAAATTATTTAAATCTATAACGTATCAATTTTTATTTTTGATACTGGGCTTTTGTAAATAAATGTAAACCGCTTTAAAATCGGTTCCACATAGAAAAAATCCTTAATTTCCGGAATCCTTATGGACAGAATAAAATAATGTACACAGAATTTGCCTATAATTAATGAATTTCCATTTCAGATCAAAAATCAAAACTAAAAGTATTGTAAATTATATCATTACATTTTACATTACTTAAGAGAACATAAGTTAAGTCCTTCGTATAGCCAACCAACAACAAGAGAGAGTACCTGTACAATACACTTTAAGACGACATCCGGTACTCCTGTAGTCTTCTGCTGATGGAATCAGCAATCCAATCCACAATCCCTTAGGGAACTCGAGGCTAATTGTCAGAATGCTCTGTTCGTTTCTATTTTTCTCACTGTTGACTGTCTATAGTAAATGATTTACAAGGGAGCTCCCTTTTACATTTTGCACTTTACTATTACATACCTATACCTATTCAGTTTTCAGTAACATTTACAATGTATATGTGTGCATAAATTATTGTGCACACACAGACTACGACTACACTAACCTGACCTTCTTCAAATTACAATTAGCTAGTTCTCGCTCCCTACTTCTCAACTCAAATACTGATTCTTGTCTTGTTCGTAAACATTATTTAATTTACATGGTTATCTGCAAATCTTTCTCAATTATCTACATCAAGGTAGCTCTGCTTAGGTAGTAGCTTCTAATGTGTAGCTATACCTAATTAATTTACAATATTATAAGTTAATGTATGTGTACATGTATATTTTATGTATTTATATGCATGGGAAACACAAAGAAACCGATCTTACACATCTCTATCATTTTTATTGCATTAAATACACGTAAAATTGTGTTTAACATTGTTTACATAGATGTAAAAGATTCTCTGAAAATATATTAAATAGTTCAGATGATCTACATAACATTAAATATATGGAGAATGTAAAGATAATGATCCTAGGTTAGAATTGAACATTAAATGTAAAAGGTAAAAACAGTGTTTGAATTGGGTTAAACAAATGCCCCATAGTAGATGATAAATAATTAAAAATTTTAATAAATAGGTTATTGTACAAAGAAAATGCGATAATTGTAGTTTAACTGTCTAAAATATAATATGGTATTACTGTAAAATGTGACATTAGGTATTTAAGATTATTGATACTGTCAAAGAGTAACTGAGAAGTAAGGTTAAAAAATAATCTTTTAAAAAAGTAGCTTTATTTTTAATTGTTTAAATAATTAAAATTATTTAAAACACGAATCGACAAAGCTACCTATGAGATTATGACTTATTGGTATGTATGATATATCACTTAATAAGTAGACACCAACAGAGAAAAAGAAAATTTTAACATTTTATGCTTCATGTACAATTTTAGTTAATAAAGTGCAGAAAGTACTGTAAGCAGAAATATTTAATTCTCATCCATAAGGCACAGGTTTGCTAAATACCTGAGGTTATTTAGCTTCTGTTAAATTAGTTCCTAAGTGGAAATCACTTTTACATTTTTTCTGACATGTAACTACTTAATTCGACATTAAGTCTACAATATAAGCAAGTAGTACCTAAACTATTTTTTTCTTGTGGTTTGGGTTTGCGTTTGTTTGTGTTTTTCAGGAGCACCCTGAAGCATACGTAATAAATATTACATTAGCAAAATAGTTCAGTGAAGGAAAAGGACGATAATATTATGTAATTAGATAGTTCGAGAGTTTAATGTGTCATAGACAAGAGAATTACACCGGAAGGATGGGAAAGACCTTGACACTTGCTCTCCGTTCTTTCTACAGATATACGCTCGCTTCATTTGTCTCAATTTGCTTATAGCCACTCTGACTCTTCAAAAGTAAATACAATTAAATACTTATGCATTACATAAGAAAAATGTATCATTGAAGAGTAATAATAAATAAATAAAAGTAATACATGAACTATGAACTAAGACACGGTAGCAATAATTGTGTGGGTAAATAGTTTTAATTACTTGGACTTAATGATAGTAAAAAGGATAAAAATGAAAGGGAAACCTCGGAAAACATTTATTACTCAGTCAGTTTTGATCGAGTTGATTTATGTAAGTGTTGTGGCTGAATAGTTTACTAAAGCTCATTATGCATTTTTATCACCTTTGCATTTTATTTTTATTGGATATCTCAAGTACCTATATATCTATGAGTATGACAGTATGAGTTATTTGTAACTGTAACTAGATTCAAATATTTATTATTTACAACACGTAAGTACTCGTAATTGTAATAAAATGTAAATATAGTTAGTGAATGAGACTGGGAACCAGGAGAACTTCCAATGCAAACCGCAAAATAAAAATACATTGTGTTAATTACTATAATAAAAACTTGTGGTGCAATTTCAAACACTTTTCTTTCACATGCAGTTTAAATTGGGATTCTTTTTATTGTATTGATTTTGCTAAGACTATTCCGTCAATCTTGTTTTCAGTTGACGAGTTTTTGAATTTAATTCGTATTGTACATAATTTAATACACATATCGACACAAGACGCTTAATCGATAAAAATATCCATAATATGTATAATTATAATTATATTATTATTTACAGAGGAACAGATAGGCATACTACACATTATCACACTTATATTTGAATATAATTTATAAGAATTATGAGGCGTGTATATTATTAGTACAAAGAAAAGTTTAGCCCAAGAGCTAAAGTCATTTCCCCCTACCTGGTATCGAAACCTGGACCTTAAAGATTAAGTCCACATAATAATTACGTGTGTATTTGTATATATGCTACGCAATTTATCATACTAGCACATTTTTGATTTATTATTTCAAGATTAAATTGTGCGATTACGTTTCATACCCCGTTTGGTAGGCTTAATGAGTTTTGGACAAATGTACAGCAGGTGTACACCATGTATTTACCTTTCAAGTGTGTGTAACACGTATATCGAGGAGGCATATGCTTAGTAATGTATGTATGTACATTTTAAAACTATTTTTTTTGCATAAGGTAAAATTGCGATAACATCGAAATTCCTCTATGAAATAGGATTATCTGCATTTGTTCAGGTATTTTTGCTCCACCATTAATTAATTTCAAAAAGTTTCTGCACTTATTATCAGTACATTGCGAATTACGTATTTGCTAGGTATTTTATTTCTGTAATCTTCTGTGGATATTTATTTTCTTAATATATAGTACATAAGTAGAAGCAAGGTGTTAGATTTATATCAAAAAGGTGACATTTTACTTACATAGCTAACACACTAAATAAAGTGTGTATTATCACTAAATTTATCAGTAACAGTAGGCAGGCCGACAAGAAAACAAAAGTACCTTATTACAATATATCCTTACCTATAATATAATGATATACGCTTATGTGTAATGCATTATTTTAGTGAATCTGAGAAGAGGACAGAAAAGCAATAGGGAAGAAATTGTAAAAAATTGAGAAGATAAGGGAAATGTGTGGAGGATTAAGATTTGTACATTGTCGTCGTCCCAATAAAAGTCAGGAATTAAGGTACCGACAGGTAAGCTGGATACGCAAATGTAAATTGTAAATTACATGCAAACAAATAGTTTCTAGCTTACAGCAATCTCTCTTTATTATGCAAAATCCCATAGCTAACCTAGAAATATACTTCAACCACATACCTGAGCTATATAAGTGTATCATATCAATAATGTCTTATCTTCATGTACTTATCTCATGTGCCCCATGCGTTGAGACATGTATTTTCTCATTGTACTGTACTCTTATAACTATAACGTAAGTAAGTACGAGTATATTATGGAATGTCTTGTACTGCTGAATGATTAATACATAATATTTATTATGAATGTAGTATTTATGTACGTGAGTACTATACTGTGTTGTAGGTATTATAATATGAAGACGTTATGTAATGTAAGTGTAAGTGTAAAAAGTCGATATGAATTTAGTCCCACATATTTGAGTGAACAATTTCCATGCAAAAGCATTGGGCATATATAAATGGGATGACGACGGTGGTCTGCTCTGCATTAGTGGACGGGAGAGAGTGACGAGTGGACAACGACAACAACATTATCAGTGGCTGGGTAGTTTGTTCTAGTTTTTAGTTTTGATTGTTGGCATCCCAAGAGTGCCTATAGTCTGAATCAAATCGATCCAAATAGACGCCTGGCCAGCTTGGCCCGACCCTCGAAACATCATGAAGTCGTCTCGGACGACTTCCGCTTTTAAATCTCCGCCGGCCACCAAATTCACACTCTTTGCCGTAAGTACCCGAATTTTTTTTATATCGCTTCCAGAAGTAGGGATCAGCAGTATACTCATTAGTAAGCTGGATAGATTATTACAGAAGACTCAATTTACAATTCTGTTAATAAATCAAAAATATAAAAGCAAATCAAATTAATTCATTTTTGCAATATTATGTAATACCTTTATATTAGAATTTTTATATGTTCTACCCTATTTAATCTCTAGAATTTATTCGGCATGGCTAGACTTGCTATATAAATTATTTGCACTCTATAATTAGCATTCAAATTTCAAAGATATTTTGTTTCAAAATATAATTTAAATAGCATGGCAGATTTATTTCATTCCATTTTTAGCCATCATTGTTATCTAAACATTATAGGCACTAGCACTGGGCATTTAACAATTTCCACTAACATTTGCAAGGTGCAGCTTACTTTTCGTATTGCCTGTGCATTGTTAAAGATTTTTTAATTTACATTCAGGAAGTCCGGAGTTGATGATAAAATAAAGTATAAGTACATTGTTACATAGAATATTATGTCAGACGAAACTACATTTAATAGAAACGTGAAACTTAACTAAATCACTTAACTGTAATATCTTCGACCGTAATAAATCATTAGCACCTTGATCATTTATGCAGCCTAAGATAATATACTGTAGCATGCATTTTTCCTTAATTGAATTATTGTACTGTCACTTGCTAACATTCACGGTTTCTTCTGAATAGTTGTTAAATAGGTAACTGTAAATAGAGGTAATATTTAGACATTGAAAAGAAAATTGCATTATTTATAATGTATGGCAATTCATATAAGATTATTTATGGGTAAATTATTCCATTCTACAAATAAGTATCTAGACCAGCTTACCGAATTCTTATTTTTGCATGTGTCTAATAATTCTTTGCTAAGTTCCTTAATTCCATATTTGCTTTCTTAAATAAATGTTCTTCTCATATTGTATAAGAAGTTAGCAAATACTAAACAGGAGGATGCTCTCATTTGTCAAGGCAAAGGCTCCTTATCGTTTATTATTATTAGGAACAATTTATATCTTACTATCACAGTCCATTAAGGTAGTGAACTAGTACTAAATAATATAGACGTGCATTAGCAGTAAAGACAGATTGCATTTGATAAGTGCGGTAGTATGTAAATATGTAATAGGTAGTAAAAGTAACTCACTCACGAGATTAGAGAGGAGATAATTAAGGGAAGCGTCACTTATTTACTCATTCCACTGTCCCAACTCAATTATAAGAATTAAGTCATTGTCACTACTAACAGTGTATCCTAAACACATTTATATTATTATAACGAAAGGGATTCACAGCACAGTACAGCGTACATAAATATTTACATACATTACATTATATAATTCCTTTACCCATTAAATCTCATATATACTATGGATATTACCATGCATATATTACATGCAAATACTATTAAATACATAATGGACTTATTATTCTCGGATATTGCATGAAAATGCATGCAAATTAAACGAAGAACGTGTCTGACCAAGAAAAGGAAGTTTTCTCATTACCTTTGACTCTTTGACACCTTCTGTCGTGTTAGCGAAGCCACAGTTGTGGCCTGCACTGTCCACAAATCTGAGATAATAGTATATTATTTGTTATAAATTACATTCTTCATATTCCATGTAGGCAAATACACAATTAAGTCATTTATTATACTGTTTGGGAAAATATGGGAAAGGGAAACGCAGAAGGATTAATCTAAAACTAACAAACTTCACACTAAATATCGAGCAAGGAAAAATCCACTTACCTAAGTGTATTTATATTTTAAAGCTAACTATGTCGGTCGGCAGAAAATAATTATCAATTACATACAATCACAATAATAAAAAATGATTTAATCCTCATAACTGTTTGTCAGGTTAGGTTATCAGAAGGGAATCCATCTAACTTAATAAACATGACATGAAATGCCACTTTTTTTCCCACAGCCTCCAAATTCATTTCACTCCAATTTACAATTATTTTCATGTGACTTTGCTTACTTAGTAATAGTAATACTGGCTTCTAGTTTATACTACACAACACTTTTCCTATTCATTGAGGTTTACGAGTATTTTTACCTTCACTTACTTTACTTAAACTTCCATTTAGATTCAATTACTCAAAAAGCATATGCTAACTAGACCAGACATTTAATTATCCCTTTTATTTTATTTAAAACTGAGATGCGCCTACTACTATAGTACAACTAATGTCATTACCATTATTACCTTTCTTTCCTTCAATAATACACTACATATTTACATACACTAGTTTACATTACATTACATTTAAAGAAATGTAGACTGATCCTTATCTTCTTATCTCATTGGATCATCGGAACTTCTTTTACACAAATAACCTAATGTACATTCTATTATTGTTTCCATTTCCCATATTATTCTTTATTATTCTCTACCTGTAGTATATAGAATTTAGAATTGCCCTACATTACAAAGGGATTTACATTTTTTCTTTCTATAAAGGTTCCTTTTATATATTTTTATAACTAAAACATAAAGGCGGCACTCCTTTCAAGTAAAACTTATACAAGATTATATTTTCTTTAAGACAAAGTAAGGAATGTAAATATGTAGGTAGAAATAAATTCCCACGATAAATGTAACACCTTCTATTTTCGTGTATGACATTTTTACATTGTATTTGTTCCAAATAAGTAAGGAAAAAATGAGACAGAAGATTTTATTTGGTCATTTTAAAGAGATAATTAATGGAACGAGATCCTGGAGTCGTCTGGAGAATTTTTTAAAAGAAGTTATTGTTTTTAGAGATATGTATCAAATCTGTAAATAGATAATAATGATTTGCGTAGATAAAAATGAAAGAACTAAAGTAGGAGACACAATCCAAATGAGGAAAAGAATTTATGGTTTAACAAGCAAATTATTTTAAGTGTATCTGTAGGAATGCATGCATTTTAGATTTTTTGCGTAATAAGACATAATGTTAATAAAATACAAGATATAACGAAGGAGTGATAGATTGATTGAAGAATTGCGCTTGAGGTAATAAAGAAATTAAATGAGTTGTCAACAGTTCATTATTAGGAAGGTGTTTACTGTTTACGCTGACTTGTAATTGAGAAGGCGAATTATTCCTCAGAAGGTTATAGTTTAAATGATAGGGAAGAAAATTTGGGAAAATAAGTTAGTTCAGTCTGGCGACTTGCTTTTGCTTATCTGTGTACATGAACTATTATTTTTCGATCCAGATTCAGATTGCAATACAATCGTAATAACATTTATGTAAGTACCTATAAGCATGTGTGGGTAATTGTAACATCTTTAGCTCATTTCAATTCAGGATGTGCTTTTGTGCTTAGTGTAGTGTTTAGGTAGTTATACATTGTGCAGGCAGATTAAAGGAGTTTACCTTGTCACTCTCCTAATAAATGTAATCAGACCAAAACCAAGTGGCACTTATCTTTAGTCGAGATAAAATACGTTATTAATTTAGGAATTATTTATTATTCCGTTTCGTTTTCGTATCTTATTTATTATTTTGCCTTCCAGGCATCCAGATCAGATCCTTATTATGTTCATTTTTTAATTTTATCTTATCAAAAATGAATTAGTAACTTGCACTTGCACCATTGTATATTGTTAATGATGATTGTCCTGTCGGCCCTTTTGACCTGAGGAGAGGACTCTTTTCTTCGTTCCAGAAAAAATGTTCAAATTGCTGTAGGAGAAAAGTTTTGTATTTCCGTATGCTCAATAATACTTTAGTTAGGCATTTTACTGCTACCCTTGCATAAATTATAATTTTCAATACCGTAATTGTTTACAGGCAGACTTTGGTTTAATTATGATCTGCTGACGCCCTCGCCTACTTATAATTTTGTCTTTGTCTGCTCCAGAACAAAACGAAACATATTATTAACATACTGAATTGAAGTGCATAAGTACTACATAAGTACTCAAAAAAATTGTATCAATTATCCATGTTATTTGCATAGAGGAAATTATTTATATTATAATTATAATATTTAACACGGAGCACATTAACTCTGTAAAGATATTATTTAAGGTAGTATTGCTTAAGCATGTTAAAGTATATTGTAATTAAATAGTTCACCTTTACCATTTTAACCCATATATCTTACATGCATAATGTATACGGATTGATTCTATGACTATAACTAATTTAATTCACACTAATTCTAAGTTTTACCTTCCCTTGCTTTGCCTTGGGACAAAAACTTAATTTCAGTTAAATGTACTTCACAATACTATAATGCATACACATAAATATAATAAATAACAACCCCCATCACACAATATATGTCAGGTACTCAATTCATTGTTAATACATGTCAATATGCACGCATAAACAACAAAGTAATTTTAAAAGGAAGGTAATTCATTTAGC
>JAQFYC010006917.1:0-11358 GCA_034694165.1 Tomocerus mixtus
ACTACTAAAAGCTTTTTTAAGATTGAAACGATATAAACAAGTATTCAGAATTCAGATGCGAATCATTGATTCAGATTGATTATATTACACGCCCTCTGGTCTCGCTACTATCTAAATATTCATACTTAGGCTAATTAAAACGATGTAATCATTTAAATGAAAACAGTGCTTTCCTGAGGTGGGTTCCTTTGTATTGTAGCTGGCTTTCGTTTTGCCTATGCTTCTTTATTCGCTCCTAAATATTACCTACAAATTGCAATTTTTCTGCCTATTAAGAATCCTAACTGTGTTTAAACCAAATCTCGTAGATAGTGGTTATTCCAAATTACCCTTAATGATGCTATCTGCATACAAATAAAAACCGTTTTGTACATAAATACTTTTATCTACCGAACCAATTATGTTCGTGGATTGACTGATACAAAACGCAGAACGCTGAACTCGAAAATAAACGCTCACATTATTAGTAGGCAAAAATAGAATAAAATACAAACAGAACTTTTCAGTCTACTGCGATGAACGTTAGAACTCCTTCACAATAACAAATATGCGGAATATAATTTTTCAGTATTTAACTGCAAAATTAGAGCTGAAAAAAGATTTTCTGACATTAACAAATGTCAAGTTCAATATCAGTGACAAAAATTTGCAATGGATTGCAACCTATATCAATATTCTACATCACTACAAACTGCTGCCCTTCCGTTGGGATGTCAACAACCGAAAATTTTCTGTCCCAAATCCAATAAAAATAGCAAAATTTTCTCAATGTATCTCTGGCATCCTCCTTCTTAGGGGAATACTTTAGTTTAAATCCGAGTTATATGAGAATCAGATAGGGATACATACACTTACTACATGGACATTACTAAATTCAGCATGTTTGATTTGCAAATTCTGACAGCTGATCACTGTCGTGTAAGATCATAAACGGCTGAAATATTTGTGGCGACTGACATTTCTCATTTCACAGTTCATAATAATATGGAAGTGTAGTAAGGTATGTATTTGTAATATTGTAATTGTATTGCATTAGATACGATTTAGTTTAGGGTATAACTTTACGTATAGCGATTTGACTGGCCGTAGGCCGTCAGCAGGCAAGGCATAGTACACGTATTCGCAAATTCGCATGCAGTGCGAGTACGTCAACTTGTAGACTCGTCGACTACACGAATATAAGAAGGAACATCATCTATTGAAATAATTTTCACTATTGCGTCATAACGCGACGTAAGTTAAACTCCTGCGTTATTAAAGAATCCGTTCGAAAATGGTGTGTCATTACTCAAAATTTTATTAATTTGCTAATCTTTCCCTGTCTGGTGTCTAATTACACGACACATGTAATTGATTTACTCAATTTCTCATGAATTTTCGAATGGTGGGCAAAAGGGAAGGTAGATTTGCATTTATCGTCGTCTCTGCCTGCACCTGCACTTGCACCCGCAGCAAATAAGTCGAAAACGCCCATAAGATTGTCATCAACAACGACACGTTATATATTTTTCGCTTAGCTGTTAGCAGTGAAATAATTTTGTTTTACTTTATTTTTCTATAGAATTTTCCGCCACAAAATGTGATTTATTGCATTGGATGTTTCATCCACAATATAATATCACCATTTGGAGATTTGGACTATTTAGAGTTGATTTGAGGGGTAATTTTTCTTTGGTGGGAGGGACGCCTCCCACCTGGGCGGAACTCAACTTTTTTACATCGGGTTATAGGTCGTGTCGTGGTCGTGGCTGAAACTTAATATTCTGTCATAAAATATGTAAAGCAGTTGATTGCCGCTCACAAAAGAAACACGACACCTCAAATTGACTCCAAATCGTCTGAAATATCCACAATATTGCAATGAATCACGGTTTTGTGGCGGAAAATTCAAACTGGGAAAAAATAAAACTTCACAACCGACCGTATCGGACCTAAAATCGTAAGTAGTATAATTTTAATTAAGTCAACTGATACTGATGACTGGATTTATTTTCTCTTTATTTATTTATTTTTCCATTACTGAATTAATAATCTTTTAGTTAACAGTGGTCAGCTGATCAGTTTCAATAGGAAATATTTAATTTGGTCTGTGCTCAGTGCTCTCCTGCTCTGCTAGCAAGGTGTAAGTAGGTCGTTGGTCGTGTGGTTAATTATACATTTAATTGTTAGTCTGTTTTTTTTCTATTTAACATTTAAGGTGATAAAAGTTCTTTTTACCGCATTAATAATTAACTGATTGTATCAATGGTTTACAGCAATACGAAAGGAAACTCTTGAAAAGGACGAACGTAGAAGATTTGTCATTTTTCAACATGAAGGAGCGTATAAATGCGTTTATGAATATTCCAGAGCAACCGTGTTACACACTCCTTAATTTTCCTTCAGATGCTGAACAGCCGGGTGAGCTGCAGCTCAGAACTGATTTGGGTAATTTGTCTATTGAAATATTGAAAATAAATAATAAATGGCATAGTTAGTAATTTCAGCAAACAGCAAAACATATGTATTAATAAATACTTTAATCATAATTTTAGAGAAGGGAGATGTTAAAGTGAAGACAGAGGCTCTGAAGAAGGTCATATTTATGATTCTTAGCGGGGAAAAGCTGCCTGGATTGTTGATGACAATCATTAGATTCTGCCTACCTTTACAGGTGATTTTGTATTCGGTGTTTTCGTGCTTTTTAATTACCTTCAGCTATTTAAAGCTCAATGTTCTACAATTAGTGCCCAACAATCCGAAAATTATCCAAGTGTGTCGTTAAACTTGTTTATTACAAAATAAAATATAAATTATCATTTATTCATGCAGGATCACATGATTAAGAAGCTATTGCTGATTTATTGGGAGATCGTTCCGAAAACAAGTCCAGATGGTCAACTGCTCGATGAGATGATTCTTGTGTGCGATGCATTCCGCAAAGTAAGAACTGAAGTAGAATGTTTCCTAATTTCTGTTTAGACTGACTTTTAACTATTTTAATATATCTCTTTGCTACTATACTTAATATTTATGTGACTTTGGTTTCAGGATTTAGTGCATCCAAACGAGTTCATCAGAGGTTCGACATTACGATTTTTATGCAAGTTGAGAGAGCCAGAACTTTTAAAGCCCCTAATGTCAGCTGTACGAGCCTGTCTTGAGCATAAACATGCTTATGTCCGAAGGAATGCTGTGCTTGCTATTTTTGCAATTTATAGGTAAAACTACTATTTACTATTAAATAATTACTGGATTTTCATCAGTAGAAATAAAATTGGCAATTTTGTGCATCTTTGAATGTTGTATAATTTATGATTTGCAGGAATTTTAATCACCTGATGCCTGATGCTCCCGAAGTTGTCTCTAATTTCCTTGAAGTAGAGCCAGATATGGCCTGTCGACGAAACGCATTCTTAATGCTGTTGCAAGTAGATCAAAAACGAGCTTTGGACTATTTAACATCCGTTGTCGATCAGATTGGCAGTTTTGGTGATATCTTACAGCTTGTGATAGTGGAACTAATTTATAAAGTAAGCTATACATACTAATTAATGTTATAAAACCTTCACGAAATTATGTTAAGTATTTGTATTTGTATTTGAACCGTTCATTGTATTATTTTTATTAAGGTGTGCCATCACACTCCGAGTGAGAGAACAAAATTTATTCGGTGCATCTACAACTTGCTGAATTCCAACAGTTCAGCCGTTCGCTATGAAGCCGCAGGAACTCTAGTTACCTTATCCACTGCTCCATCAGCTATCAAGGTAGTTGATGACGATAACATAAAACATAACTAAACTTTAGTAAACTAGCTACGTTCACAGTATTTCTTACAAATACACCGATATTTAAATATACATAGACGTGAATTATTTTTTGTGAGATCAATTTTCTTTTTCTACAGGCTGCCGCAACGTGCTACATCGAATTAATTATTAAGGAAAGTGATAATAATGTCAAATTAATCGTTCTGGAACGGCTGTCGCAGTTGAAAGAAGCTTTCGCAAATGAAAAGGTCATGGAAGATTTAGTAATGGATATACTAAGAATTCTTGCAGCCCCCGATTTAGAAGTAAGAAGAAAAGCGCTAAACTTGTCTGTTGAGTTACTAACGTCTAGACATGTTGGTGAAGCAGTACTAATTCTACGAAAAGAAGTTGGAAGGACTCAAAATTCCGTTGAGCACGATGACGCTGGCAAATATCGTCAACTGCTCGTTCAAACACTACATCAGTGTTGTGTTAAAGTAATTTCTTATATTTAAACTTAAACGCACTTTCAAAAAAATCTTTAGGTAAAATTTACTGAAAGTAATTGCGACAATAATTTATAAGCAGCCATACTATAACATTATTGTATTTTAACTTTCAGTTCCCAGATATGGCTATCAGCATAATTCCAGTTTTGGCCGAATTCCTATCCGGTACAAATGAATTAGCTGCATCTGATATTCTGTTGTTTATGCGTGAAGCAGTTCAAAGATTTCCACGATTGGCTGGAATCATTATTGAAAAATTGCTGGAAGTTTTTCCCAAAATTAAATCTTCCAAAATCCTTCGCTCCACAATTTGGATTCTTGGTGAATTTGCGACAAGCCCGAAGGATATCGAAGAAGTTTTAACCCAAATAAAAGCCTGTCTAGGCGAGGTCAGTATAATTGTCTGAGTACTATTTATATAATTGGATATTAAGTAGCTACAGCTTTTGTACGTAAAGTAATTAAGTCAATATTATGTTTACAGTTACCTTTGGTAGACTCTGAGCTAAAGAAAACTCAAGGGAATGTTAGCGAAGAAGATAAGGGGAACAAAGATGCGGCAAAAGTTGGAGTTGGAACTGAAAAGTCTCAATCTCCTCGATTGGTAACATCTGATGGTACTTACGCTACACAGTCTGCCTTTACTATGCTACAGACAATCTCTAAGGTACAATGTTGTTATAAAATTTGATTTATTTTTTGAGAAACAGTAATATTAAATATTAATTAAGGATTTTTTTTGAAACTTTTGAAAAACAGGCAGATGATGTACCTTCTTTAAGAAAACTTCTTTTGGAAGGCGATTTCTTTATCGGTGCTGGTCTTTCCGCTTCTCTCACAAAAATGGTTCGAAGACTGTGTCAACAAGCTGGCCCGCAGACAGCGGCAGAAAAAAACAAAATTGTTGCAGAAGCCATGCTCATTATGACATCCATTCTTCGCCTAGGAACATCTGGTAATATTTTAAACTGTCTTCTCTATTTTACGAATTTATTTTTATCGTCTTTTTATATTTACATTGGTTCGATGGTAGTATTCTACAAGGCCTACTGCAAGAAAACATTTCTTTTTTGTAAATTGTACCAGGTTATGAATATGTTGTACTTTTTGTTATTTTTTAGGTTTGCCAACCAAAGCCATTACTGCAGATGATGTGGATCGGATCACATTGTGTCTGAGAGTCTTAGCTGACGGAAATGAGAAATTGTCTGCTGTATTCACAAGGGATTGCCGTCGAGCGTTAGCAGGAATGTTAACAGAACAAGCCGAAGTCGAGGCTGCACATTCCAAAGCAAAGAAGAAGAATGATATTAAAATTCAACCTGATGACGCAATATGTTTTAATCAGCTAATGTCCAGAAATGACATGATTAAGGGTGATGACGTTTTTGAAGTCAGTTTGAGTCAAGCCCTAGGATTTAGTTCAAAGAAAGACGACTTAGATGTAAGTCACTTTACAAAACTAAATAGTTACTCATAATTTATCCGATTTACTATTTACATTTACTATTTTTCTTTGTTATTTAGTTTTCGTCTTCAAAGTTGAGCAAAGTGTTCCAACTCACTGGATTTTCTGACCCAATTTATGCAGAAGCATATATTAACGTCAATCAATTTGACATTGTGCTAGATGTACTGTTAGTTAATCAAACCAGTAAGTAATCATGAATATTAATGATAGAAACAATAATAATTATTATATATTGTGTAAGTTGCTGGAAAAATATTCATTTTGGTGTTTTCTTGTAGATGATACCTTGCAGAACTGTACTTTAGAGTTGGCAACTCTTGGAGATCTAAAGTTGGTGGAGCGCCCACAACCTATTATGCTAGGGCCACAAGATTTCACCAATATTCGTGCAAGCATTAAAGTTGCGTCTACTGAAAATGGAGTGATTTTTGGAAATATAGGTAATAGTTTAATTATTTTGTAGTTTTTTATGTATATTAATCTTAATGATTTTTTTAATATTATAATGTACTTAATCCATTTATCTTGTTTTTACAGTGTACGATATCATCGGTCGTACTTCAGACCGTAGTGTGGTGGTAATGAGCGATATTCATATTGACATTATGGATTACATTTTACCAGCGACGTGTACAGATGCGGAGTTTCGGACAATGTGGGCCGAGTTTGAATGGGAAAATAAAGTAAATCACCTTATATTTTTAAAATGCAATTTTACAGGGCTTAATAATATGTATCTTGAGTAAATGTATTTTTCTGCAGGTGAGTGTCAACACAGCAATTACTGATTTGCACCAATATCTCCAACATCTAATTAAATCTACAAACATGCAGTGTCTTGCACCGGAGAAGGTATTTTAATTTTGACATACTTTCTCTATTCATTTTTATTAAGGTTTTAGTTTCATTTGCTGTAATTTTAATTTTAACGTTATTTCTGATTCTGATTGACAGGCTTTGATGGGAAATTGTGGTTTCATGGCCGCTACACTGTATGCAAAATCCGTCTTTGGCGAAGATGCACTAGCTAATCTCAGCATAGAAAAACCAATTGACAATCCGGATGCACCTGTTACTGGTCACATTAGAATAAGAACCAAAAGCCAGGTAACTGTCGCGAACAACATGTTGAACCATCCGATTGTTACGTATTGGCAATGTCCAGTCAATTAAACTGAATTTACTAAAACGGATATTTATTTTTTCAGGGAATGGCTCTGAGCTTGGGAGATAAAATAAATCAGTCACAGAAAAGAGGTACGGCTGCTTCTCCATCATCAACTTCAGCTGTTATTGCCACAGCTGTAAAAGTGTCTGCAGGGGCAGAATTAGTCTAGCCTTCGAAATTAGGATTTAGTATTAAGCAAAATATAATTCCTTAGAAATTAGGATTTAGTATTATGCAAAATATAATTTTCCTGTTAATACATCATTTTGTCAATATGATCAAGTAATGATCGTAATAAAGATTTAAATATTTGGATATTTAACGTACTTAAGCCTTGTTAACAATCTTTGAGTTACGCACACTAAACACAGTACAAATTGTTCATACTAATTGGCTGGATAATTAAGTGAGTTATGATTATGGAAAATTTGAGTGTGTAGCCAGACAACTGCACAATATAAATATTCATGATAAACGTTGATAGGAGACAATAATACAGAGATTTTGTGTAGATCATCATCATTCCAATTACTACAGGCCTATGTCTAAATAAGTAATTCAATGAAGGCCATTTACCTATTTATCTTATTACTCTATTCAAGACAATAACAGTGTAGTGTAGGTAAAATACTCGCTTTACATTTTAATTTGATTTAAGGTAATTAAACGAAAGAACAGCTAATCTGCATAATATGGGTGTAGATTCTGGAGATTGTGGATAAGCATAAAAATTATATTAATTTTCTTATTTTAGATGATACAGTGCAATTTCTCCATATTTTTCAAGATATTACCCATAAATTTTGTCCCACGCAAGAAAAAATCTTCTAGACGCGTCTCCTGCTCCAAATTGGGCGAAAATGGATCCTTATTGTGCAACCATATACAAACGTAACACAGGAATATGTCAATGTCATATTCAGACGATAATTATAAGATGCAGAGATGCATATTGCGAATGGGAACTTGAAAATATGGTACAAGTTATAGGAATCAAGGAATAATCATTCATTAATTTATCACTAACCTACATACACATTTATTAGGACATATTGACAAAACTTTCTGGTAACAATATTATTTGATCAAATAGAATTATTAATTACAAATTATGAATTTTATGTTTGCATTAATATTTTTTGAAATGTTATTCATAACGATCCCTAAACGCAATTTTGTGGGGAGCAGGAGCCAAAATCATTGCATGTGGACTATGGCCCATTTTAGGCGTAGGCTCATTTGCATCGAACTCCATTTTGAATCTTTGTAGGACTCCGGCCGAAAATAGGAATAGTTCATCCCTGGCCAAAGATTCTCCCAAGCAAACTCGTTTCCCCACGGAAAACGGAATTAGGGCTTCGTGTCTCAAAACAGTTTTCTCGTCAGAAGACAAAAATCTCTCAGGGCGGAAGTTTTCTGGGTCACCCCATACTTTAGGGTCGTGTAGAATTCCAAATTGGTTTGCCAATACCATCGTTCCCTTTGGAATATTGTAGCCTTGAAGAAATACGTCTTCCATTGCCTCGTGCATTATTGCAAAAGGGACCATTGCACTAAAGCGCATAACTTCCATGATAACAGCCTCGTGGTAGGGCAGGCTGAAAATTAGCAACGAAAAAATGGTAACAATTATTCACGATAATTATTGAGGGAAATTAAATAATTTTCACTTTGCTATAGCGTTCCAAATTAGGTTATTTACTTTGCCCTGTCTGCCAAACACGGTGTTCTTGTTGTACCAACAATTTCTGTAAGCGTTTTGCTCAATTTCTCCTGAACCTTTGGATTATGGGCTAGCAGAAAGCAAAACCAAGATAGAGTTGTGCTCGTCGTCTCTGCTCCCGCAGCAAATAAATCAAAAACTCCAAAAAGTAGATTTTCGTCTAGAAATTCATATTAATTAAGTAAATTAGTTAATTTAGTTTATCAATGTCTATAACTAATAAATTATCAAAAGCCAATTTTATCATTAAAAAAATCTTCTTACCACCAGATTTTCCTTTAAAACTAGACGACTCGGGTGCCTTGCTTATTTCTTGTATAAAGCAATCAATTAAATCCCTGTTTGTTCCCTCTTGGTAAGTCTTTTTGTGAACGTCGATTGAATCTTGAATGAATTTTAGAATCGGAAGAAAGTTACCCATATGTTCATTATATCCCGAAAAACTGGGAAATATTTCAGTCAGCCACGGAAATGGGATGCCTATGGTTGCGAATTTATTGGACGACGCGTTTCTAGAACAATTAACAAATATTATGTTTAAGTTTAAACTAATTATTGTATTTTTTAGTAAAATATTAAAGTTCTTATTACGCGGTGAGGTGACGAATCAACTTTAGACTTTTCGGGTCATCATGTGCAAACTTTTCTCCAGTTACAATTGTCCACAAAGAGTTGACAACAGAAATGTTGAATCTATGCGACGTTGCAATTGGTTCTTGGGCCGTCTTCTGAAGAATCTCAATCAAATCCCCCACTTCCTCCTGAATTACCGTTTCCATTGATTTTTTCCCAAAGCCAAAGTCCCGAAGGGTTCTCAGGATAAAACGTCTTTGCTCCATCCATTGAGTTCCCTCCGTGAATAGCACACCTTTGTTTTTAAAATGACAGGTACAGATATATTGTATACATTTTTCTCATGTCATATTCTCAAGATTTAATTATTCATTATTATACTTACCCCGCATTTTCCCACTTTCGGGGTGCCCAAGATGTTTTATAAGAGGCCTTCCGCTCAAAGCATTCATGTTGAAAGCTTCTTTCATTAATTTGGCATCATTAATGACAACTGTCCTATAAATATAATTAAAATGTGAAATATAATAAAATAAAAAAACTTTTAGTTCAACTTTTGTTTATTACAAGTTTTTATTTAATAATTACTATTACTAATTATTAATTAAGCATAAAATAAAAATAGTATTACGGTCGAGATCCAAATTGAAGTCCAATCAGATCACCATAGGTATCCCTCATTCCCAAAAGCGTTTTGCAAGGCTCACTTCCAAGTTGTAACAAATTTCCGATCACCGGCCATCTAAAGGGTCCTGTGTCATAATTAAAACAATCTTGTAATTAATAAAGTTATCTAGAAAGTATTTTGAGCATTTACATGATATTTTATTCACCCGGTGGGAACTTTTTCGGTTTTCTGTTGGAATTAAGCAGAAATAACACACTCGTAAAAATAATTGTCAAAATAAATTCCACAAACATTGTTAATTTGTAGAGGAATATTAATTAAGCTAAGAATTGTTGGGATCTGTTAGCAGGACAATTGCTACGAAAGAAATACTTCAAGTTTACAGGTCCCACTTCTATTTATTGTATTTTCGACTACTTAACCAAAATCAAATAACAATGCAACTGCAAGGTCAATTTCATTGCTACTACGTATTTAGTTAATAGATTAGAAACACCTTTGTACCAAACCGGTGATTATATTACAATTAATTAAGGTTTAATGATGCTGCAGATTTGAAGTGCTCTTTCCTCAACTTTTTCCCATTTTCTCCTCCTCCTGATAATGGTACAATTAATTCTATTGCTGGCACTAATCCATTTTGCTACAAAGTAAAACATAGGAATAGACATTTCACTCAAGGAAAGCATTTTCCAATATTTTTAACTAATATATTATGCACATTGTACAAAAAGGCTTTCCAATTTACTTCACAATTATTTATTGCAATTATAAAAAGGACTTTGTTACAAGAAGGCAATAATTATATTCTCTATTGAAATAAAATTATTATTTCCATATTATTCCTGGAATAAACATAAGGTATTATTTTATTTTGTTAATTTGATAAGATGCACGTGTCGTTTGAGTTGACAAGAAAAACTACTTTGCCATTTGTATTAATAAACTGTTGGTAATATTCCTTACATTTGTTAAAATAAAATGAATATAAACTGCCTGATCATCAGCACAATTTAGATAAAGAAATTATTTTAAAAAATCACACGTGTCAATTTTAGTATTTGTTTTCCTTATTACAACTTTTATCTACCTGTGGACTGGACGTGAAGTGGACAAGTGTAATGGACGAATAAAGCTTTGATCTGTTAGAACGAGGAAAGTGCAATGAAAAGAGCTGAGCTAATGCAATGCAAACTTGGCTGTGCGTGCGAAGGTCATTGTCACATTTCACGTCACAATCAGTCATGCAATAATGAGATTGCAACTAGAACTATGAATGCATTTAAGCGTACTGCATAATATACAGTGTAGAATATATTGGGTAAAGTATGTTATGAATATCCGTAGTATATGTAAATATGATTTCGTGTAATTTTAATTTAATTCGAGTTGACAATTTTGCCTTTTAGTACATAAGTGTATGCATTCGATAGTTTACACCTCTTATTCTGTATCGTCAGATACAGTATCAGAAGATCATTGCTGTCTGTTAGTAAGTCTGTCTGTCTGTGTGTGTGTCCACTCTCTAACTTTTGAACGCATCAACTTTTTT
>JAQFYC010006918.1:0-11358 GCA_034694165.1 Tomocerus mixtus
GTGTGTACTGCGTACGTAGGGGATGTATTGAGTAGAGTATCACATTAATTCCATAATATAATACAGGTTCGAGCTACTCCACTACATTTATACTGCAATTACCTCACTAACATTAGAAACTCTCTCTTATTTGCACCAAATTATGATAATTTAGAGCAGTTTGCTTACATATATGTAATGTAAACTAATAAGACAATCTAGGTATATTAATAGTATGTTCACATCTACATAAAATATTTATATTTATGTGTGTGTGACAAGACAACCTTAATGCAATCCTTAAAATATTATGCTGCATGTATTACAATTATTATGAGTATAACCTTTGAAGAACACCTATTTAAGACATGCAGCTGTACTATACTGAAGTATTATTACTGGAAATATGTGGTTGTTTAGCTATAGAATGAAAATAATTTGACTTTGATTTATGCACATAAGGAGATTTAACAATTTACAAAGTCAATAAAATCAGCAGCAGCCATTTCACATGACATTGAGGAATATTGAAAGGTCAAATCTGCATTTTTATTTGCATATTATGAGATGAATTTGTATGTAAAGTCAACAATAATGTAACTATAACATATGAGTACCTACAATTGTATTACGTAGGAGCTGAAGAGATACGTCATACATAGATATATCATTGTTTCCTACTGCTAACGCTAACATTATTAGATTTTTAAATATTATATCATTGTAGAATAGATCGGAACTACATGGACAACTAATATGCCCCTGCCCCCAAGGAAAAATGACGAAAAACTCGTATCGGGGTCATCTTATAGTTTGAGTTTATACTAACTTAAAAAATAGAGTAACCTATATGGGTAAACACTGGCAAAAATCAGTACTTTTTTCTAGAGGGTCAGTAGCATTTTCTGGTGTAGGAAGCCAGAAATGTATTAGATCCTTGTCCTTTATGTAAAGTGTGTGGTTGATATTTGGCTTTACATGATGTCTCGAATTCGGACAAATAAATTAGGTAGTTCGGTATAAATTGACAAATGCTCCAAATCTAGTTTCTCCATATTATTTATATGCATTATTATATAAAGCTTTGCTATATACATGGTCGTAAAGAATATTTCGACTGCCACATTTTGAGTTATTGCAGTGCATATTCCTTCTGCATGCATCCATTTACAAAATTATGAAAATTATACGCCATAAACGTGTTTATGGCGTACTATTTTCATAATTTTGTGTGTTGTTTACAGCGTAATGCGTACTTTGTTCCGGGCACAACAAATCCACACATTTTGTCTCACTATCAGAGAAGATAGAACTGTTACCTATATGCGTGGGCATTTTAAAATAATATTTACACTTTTGCTTCCTCTCTGAGTCACATTTTTAAACATCACACAACTTTACACTTCTCTGGTTTGGCAATTTCGGAATTTGGTAAGTTGTATTTCCATAATAATTTAAATATTTTGTTTTTCCATGATTTACACAATCTTTTGATTCATATTCAAAGGAGTTGTTTCTTATAGAAAGTTAAGCGTATTATTCTTCATTCTTTCGTCTTTCTTCATTGTTAAAATATAAAGATAAACAATAACGATTTGCTTGAAGGTTCGTCATTTTTTAAGTAGTCAGTAGTATCGTTGATTATTGGTTGTTGGTTTAGGTAATTGATCTAATTATGCCATATTTATTGTTTATAGATAAAGGGATAAAACCATCAGGGGATGTCATTGGATGGAAGCCCGATATTGTGGACTGGTCCTTAAAGTCCGTAATCCGTATTCGGTGTAAAAGTTTCATCAAATTCAAAGTTGCTATCAATTGACTGACGGTAATTCCAATAATTTATTTTTATTTAGGAATTTTTCATTTTTGCTTTAGTTTGTTTATATTCTAATGAATATATAATCAAAAGAGCACGTTTGAGGAATGTTTAACATTTAAAATATGTTTATTGCAGTCAGAAATTAATGTATTTTTTATTGTTGATTGTTTTACCATTAGGTGTGACTTTTTTGTTTTAGATATTGCAAGACAAAATACACTGAAAATATAGCTGATAGAACAGAAACAAAGTCCGAGAATGGGTGTCATAGCCGGCCTTGCTTCTGTCGGCTTTGTAATTTTTCTTACAATACTAGTAATTTATTGTTGCTGCCGTATAAGACGCAAGCGATCTGTTCCTGGAGGTAAGTCTTGATATTATTCTCTTTAGTTAAAGTAAATTTTATCATTATTAAAGGTATTAATTTCCGTGTTAAAGTTATTTTAATTAGAAACAGAAGCAGATTGTTGAAATGTATATATATTAATAAGCTGTCTAATTATGCCATGTAGGTGAATTGCCCGACGCTTCTCCTTATCGCCAGACATGTCATCCGGCCAGTCCCTCCACTGCAGCTCAGAATAACCACCCACACAATCAAAATCCCTATTTTATGGAAGGTAGTAGACACCAAGGACAGACCAACTTTCTTAATAATGCTGGAGTTATGCCAGGAAGTAACTTTTCAAATCCTCACCAAAGTACTGCATTGTATCCGACAACATCAGTAGGTGTTCCTCCTCATGCAGCCAACACAGTGCCATATCCAGTTAATCATCCTCAAGGAATGCCTATGCCAATGCAAATGCCGATGCCTCAAAATTATGCCCCAGTTCCAGTAGCTAACTTCCAGCCGTTCCAGCCTTCAGCTCCCCTTCCTAATGCACCAGGTACATCTTAGTTCATATACTTATATTATTGCAAGCTATTGTCGAACGAAGGTAATAAAAATAATGTGCATCATTTTGATCTTGTAAATAACTTTAATTTGTATCTCAATTGTAGCTAACGACCAGCCACCACCTTATCATACCGTGGTAGCTCAGAATCCGTACCAGCCTTACAAATTCCAGTAACTTTTTCAGCTACCTAAAGTCTTGCAAACTACGAAGTTAACAAATTGTCAATGTCAATTTTCTACTGTACCATTGTTGATTAAAGTAAAGTAATCTCAGAATGGAGCAAGTCCCGTGACAAGTGTTCTACGTTCCACTACTTATCAATTGAATATGAATTTACTTTACCTTCAAAATACAAGTCGACTCGTCATCTTCCGGTTAGACGCATTTACTTAATCATTGACTAGTCTACTATTGCAGGTTATAATGGCAGTTGTATAACATGGTTGTCTACAGTCACATTTCTGATTATTATTTAAGTAGGTTTATTTAACATTATATTATATTATAAAATGTAACTAGTAAATTGCTATTACTGTTACAAATAAGAATACTCAATGTTATACTGTATGAAAAAATTATGAATCTGACAGTAGAGCAGCAATTGCTGTTATAGTAGTTATAATTTTTATTAGTTCTAGATTATATAATGATATAGTACCTCTATTGATCATTTAGTAGTTTGATATTTAGGTAGCTTAAATTTAGAATATAGAGACAAATATTGCAACTAGTTTGTAGAATTAATGTTTAACAAATAATATACTTAAAATGAATTTGTTGTTTATTGGAATACCATTATGAGAATTAGAAATGTGTTCCAATTCCAATCCGAGTCATTATACGTCATACTTGTCGCATGTTAAGCAGCCATAATTTTAATAATATCTTATCTGCACAACAAATTACTTGCATTTGATAATAATACCTTGCAAATCTATTTTCCTATTTGTGTAATGTATATCTTTTGCTGCCCTATAGCACCTATATCGTATAAATATAATATATTACGAAAGTTAATTATGAGCTCTCACATGAATGATATTTTATTAATGAATTGTCAAGGGACAGGACAGGGACAATGACACTGTCTCTTAATAAGGACTAATCCTAACGCGTTGTATAACACAAATAAATCATGTTTATTAACGAATAATGTACCACAAATAAGATATTATGCTTGATACCGTAATATACTCTAATAATACCTCAAAAACACTTGTTAACATATTACACAGTTGTTTACTATTATACAAATATGAATACTCGGACTGACTGAATTTAGCCATGATTCCTTGATCGTAATAAATATATTGCCTATAAACTCTGTTTCAAATACATATAGTCACATATTTTATTTTTAATTATATATAGTGATTATTTGACTGATGCATTTTTGTTAGCCATTTTGTAGTATTTAAAAGGAGTGTAGCCAAAAATCTGGAAGTCTCTTTTGTATTTTCCATATAATTTTTTAACCTCTCCTAATGTTAAGGTTTTAAAATAATTGTTGATTACTTTCTTGTTAGCTGTTCCGGTGCGGTGGGCCCAACCTATACTAGAAGCTTGAACTCCCACGTGTTTTAGTGTCTGTTTAATGTCTTCTTGCAGATTTTCCAATTTAATCACGGCATCGTACTTAACATTACATGGAGAGCAAAGCCGAGTAATTGGAATCCAGTGCTCATCATACCTTGCAACTGAAGTTTTTAGTAAATACTCCACGAATTCCTTCCACGTGGGTTCCTTCGGTACAGTACTATTTGCCACTGTAGAATTAGTCGAAGAGTTTAATGCAGTAATTCCAGATTTGTCTCTTTTTACCATAAATTTTCCATAATGCTCGTAATAGAATCCGTCTCTGAAATTAGAATATGAAAGTTTCATTAAATAATAGTAAAGCATTTTGAGTATCTTTTTAGCTTAGCACAGCACAACACTTATTAATTTAGTAGATTTTTATTTATTAATTGTTCTGACCTGAATTGCAAATCTCGCTGATAATTCTCCAGTTTATCTCTGTATGCACTTAAAATTCTTTCGAATGGATCCCGAACAACCATGAATGTTTTGGAAGTGCGCAACTTCTGTTTCATAATGGAAGATGATATCCTCGGATAGAAATCACGAAGCATTCTGTGTATTCTTGTATTATTTTGGATGTTTTTAGCTCCTGCAATTCGTAGAAATAACTTCGTAAGCGAAGTTGAGCCAATTTTCGGGACTTTGCACCAAACCATACTCTTTTTGGTTTTTGGGTCTTCGTAATAGTAAAATGAATTCCAGTTCACGCTAAATAAAATTTCTTACAATTATTATTTACTTTTAACACTAAACTATGGAATAACCATGAAAATTATATTCAATTTATTTTATGCATTGTATTAATAGTTTAACAATTTGTAACCATTTTATGATGTTATTAGTGTATTTTTTACCTTTCAGCTTGATTCTTTGGTTTACACTGCCTTAAAGTTTTTGAAATTTCAAACTTTTTCTTTGGAAGAAATCGGATGTCTAACCTAGATTGCACAGCTACAACTGTAATAAGAATTGCACACGCTACTAAAACCATTAAACAAAGTACCATGAATTTGATGTTCATCTTCAGAAAGGTGGGAACAGAATTATTGGTACTTGCCATTAGGTCATACCCGATATATTCTCACAACACCGAAAGCCCCAAACCTTAATTTTGTTATTTCACAGCCCGCAAGAACTACTTGTGGTGTCTATTTTGCATGGTTTAGTCATAAAAGTCGTTATGGCCATAAACACTGTATGTTGTATAATGATATCTTATAAATATTAATGAAGACATAAGAAACTGCAATGTGGGCCAGGCCAGCTAATATTAAGGTTTACGCTATGTTGAGCTACCTAATTGTAAAACGATTGTATTGTGGCTAAAGTTTCTTATGAAGCAGACTCAGTAATAAGAAGAGCTTGGATATCTAAACAATTTCGACAATCTATAGCCAAAACGGCTAAAGTATTTAAGAGAAAATAAAAAATTTGCAATATGTATATTTAATTACAAAAAAATGCTCTACAACGAGTGTCAAAATGTGTACATAGAAAAACGAGTAAACGCATTTATAAAAAAGCTCAAAAGTTCATAGAATGGTTTGTTACCTCACCATTTACATACACATCCGAGCCCTGATAATGAATAGGAAGAATATTTTGGGACAGATGCATTTATAACTTATTACAGTTTATTTTTCAAATGAGAGCGGAGTAAACATCTATGGAAACTTTAAAAGTACTTTTAGCAAGCGAACTCTACTAATTACTGTTTTGTCAAAAATGTTTTCGTAAATACAGTTACAACTAACATGGTAATGAGGACTAAGCGGTTTGCTTTTTGTGATGATGCACTATCAGGCAAGCACAATCCAACCTTACTACAGAAAAGTCCGTCGTCGCAAAGAAGAGTATCCATAGATAGTTTAGATTTCGGAGGGACACATCCAAAATCTTTTTGAATTCTACAAAAGTTGTAGTGTTGCCGAGTATAGGGGTCGTACGAAGGTGTTTTAGATTCCTTAAGACCATAGTATTTTGTTTCATGTACTTCAAGACATTTGCATTTTCCATCAGGGGCACAGTAAAGTGCATTAACCATATGGAAGCAAACTTCTTTCCAAGTGAACGAGCTCTTCTTCTCCCCATTATTTAAGAACTCGTTCGTCATTTTGTGAATTTCTTGATGCAGAGTGTCAGCATTATAACTCGTTTTAAGCATGTGTATTGGTTTCAAATATGTTGTGTATTTGCTAATATCACAGGGTTCATTCGTTTGGGCAAACTTCTTTGGTTCTTCCAACACAGGACCTCGGGTGTAACCCTATTTTCATTGATAAAATGAATTATTCTATATACATTCAAGAACTTATAAGATTTTAGCATGATGTATAGAATTATGAATTATTTGTCCATGCAGAAATGCTAATGAATACCTTTATCATTGTATTATATTTTGGCTGCTCCGCACTGACATGCTGAAGCTCAGAGAGGTCAAACCCATAATTATCCCTGTTTAACTCAGCGTATTCATCGTCATAAGTAAATCCCCTTACTAAATTAAGCACACTGGAGACAAATAACAGAATATTTGCCACATTTTTCAAGTTAGATTTCATTTTTATGAAGATATACAGCAGGCGCAGAGTAATAAAAATGTTTTTATCCTTTGTGCCTTTGTAACCAAATGCGGATGGAAGATGCACTTTGCAAAGTTTACCTTACCGAGCGTTTTATATAACTCCATTGAGTAGTTATGGATACTTAATTACATGGTAATAAGTAGAACTTTACAGAGATAAACGGCAATAGAGTAAGCACTATGCCTTTGCAAAGGGACAAAAAAGTATCTGTTAGCTTTTGTAGACTGCTTACCTATACTGTAATTATGTAGTCAAAAATATGTTTCACTTCCAATTTCCGTTTTGCTCTACTTTTGCATATCAAAAGGTATAAATGCATGCTTACACAATATTTACTGACTGTATCCTTTTCAGATAAAACTAACGTAGCTTCAGGAGTATTCATTTTATAGACAGAAACTTTCAATCTGTATAAGTCAGTTAAAAACAATAGGTAAATTATTTCATAATACTAAATACCCATTAACTAATCATTAGAGAAATAATTATTTGTTTAGTTTGTACTACAAAATGACAAAGATAAAAAATCTAATCCAACTTATAATTGCATCATTGCAATTATAAGTGTAATAGTCAGTTTGTTTGATTCAGATTAATAGCTTTTACTCTTTCCATTTCGATAGTTGTGAATTCTGTCCTTGGGCTGACTGCTCTTTGATTTCAACCTGAGAATGTGAACATTAAATTAAGCATAAGCATTTTGCTAACTGAAATGTAAAGGTACCTATTTCTCTTCGGAAAAGTTTCTCAGAAAAGTTTTAATTTAATAGTGATATGAAAAAGCCTTAGGTAAAGCTAAAAAAGTATAATTCTTGCTTGTGTTTAAATGAGCCCGAAGAAGAAGAAATAGGTAAAACATCATGCGAGAATGGAAACAGGAACCATGCAGTTCTTGTCGGAAATATTATAATTACTTTTTCTTTTTACTATCACCATTCTTGATTTGATGTAGATGCATCACTCACTCACAAAAGAGAGTAATTGTGTGCCATAGTTATAGTCATTATTAGGAATACACTGGAAACTAAAATATAACATAAGTCCTATGTGCAGACTGCAGCTGCAAATTATAAGGTTTACATTACATTAGTTTACTATCTCCATGTCTTAGCTTTTAGAATAGCTTTTATCATTCTCAAAAAATTTGGTGGAGAAAGTTAGAAGAAAGTCTATAATTTGTCTTCCCTTTACAACTTCTCCCGCTGGGTACAATTTACTTTCAGAATTTATGAATAATTTAATATAGAATATTGTAATCTATGACCAAAAAGGTAAGTGTGCTTTGCCTTTAACCTTTTATCGGCGAAAATATATTCTGCAAATACCAATAATAATGTAAACGTAGGTTCCCATAAATATTCAGGATCGCCATTTCGGATTCTTTACACAATTATATTGCCATAAGGCACAAATATGAATTTAAGTAGGTACTTTTGTGGAAAGTACAAAGACAAAAGGATTTCTTTGTATTTGGTAAACAAAAACTTGAATAGTTTCATGCCAGAACCAAAGAAGTTCCTTATTGGGTTTGTTTCTTCAATTTTTGGGCCACGATCTTTTGTTATAACGGTGAAAGTAAGTCATAAAACTATCTACCGTATCATTCCGATATTCCGAATAGGTACCTGGCTGAAATTTCGTTATGGTTTGTGTAGTTTCCCTTACAATATGGTCACATTATTCAATTTTTTAGAGAATATACAAGAAAAATGTTTTTTCTGTTCTGCTACCCAACAATATTGTAAATATTATATACGGATACACTGCTAGCCCTATGAGTACAGATTAAATTGTGCACAATATTACTACTGTTACTACAGTACACATACATAGATATCAGCAAAACTGCACTACTGGTCACATACTCGTGTCTATAAACTATAAAAGTAAGAAACTTATAAGAAAGTTCGGACTCTTAAAATAGAAATATAAAATGCAGTATGCACATAATCAGTAAGGTAACAAAGAATCTGTTGTAGCAGTGTGCAACTGACGCTGTTTTGCTTCCGTGGGTACACTAGATATTATATACACTGTTTCCACTTAGCTAACCTTCAGTATGCATAAATATGTGCTTTATATATGTACTATATGTACTGATATAATAAATTGAACTTAGGTACTGTACTTGTACTACCGTAAGACATAGTAGATAAATAGATTGATAGCCTGTCAAGCTCCTCTGTCGATTTGTATCTATATATAGATAGATTGGATGAAAGGTTTTTGTTTGTACTCCTTCCATTCAGTCAAATAAATTTGTTTTTCTAGCCTATTAATCTACCAGACGAGAAGAAAGTAAGCAGAAAATTGAATTAGAACAAGTTACTTCATGTTGACAACTCGTTTCCTTCTTTCTTTACTTTGAACTCCTTTTTCTTATCCTAAATACAGCCACCCTATAGGCCTATATATTAGTAGAAGCAGACTTCCTCTTAGTTCTCGTCTCATGTGATTCTATTTGTGTTTCAATACATTGTCTCCAAATGAACAGCATCCTTCCTGTTTTAGTCCAAATGTTTGGCATTTTTATTCACAATTTAACTTCTTAATTGCACAAATGCTTGCATAAACTCTGACATCAGGTTACGAATGTCAAGTACTATAGCGTATAGCCTATACCTAGGATTGTGCAACTTGCTTGTGTAATTCTTTCTTGTAACAAATACTGATATCTACAATAATATAAATTACTTAAAATCTTTTACTGTGTAATAATTCTTGAAGTATATGTAATCCTCTATGATGAGATATAGATTGAGGTTAAGCTCTGGTACATAAATATGAAGAATAAAATATCAGTAGGTAAATACAATTAATAAAATATCAGTAGGTAAATACAATTAAGTAGGTAGATATATATTATACACATTATATAGGTCACTTTTGAAATGAGCCTTAATAATTCTCTCCCTGTATTATATTATTGGTTGCATAATATCTATAGCCACATTTATTGATAGCGAATATAAATATTGAAAATTGATATGCTGTCATATTGTATTATTAAAAATCTATCATAGACAATAGTTTGACAATATGTTACACAGAAAGGTGTTTGTCTTGATTATTCTGAGGAAAAATTCTCGACAGAAGGGCTACTAAAAGTGCTAAAGGTAAAATGTAAATCAAATTACAGGCAAGGTAATGTTTTCAAAAAAAGACGCAATATTTAATGTAATATAATAAACTGAATTAAGTTGAGTAGTTTTGAGAAAAGTTGAAGAATTTGTGGATAACAACAGTTTTGGGAGGACAGTGATAACAGAAGATGGCATATTTCGGAAAAACTACAGTTGCTTGCTAAACTTATTGTACGAGCTTGTAGATGTTGAATCCCAGGATTTTATTTCTGTCTTCCGCTCCACTCATCTCAGCTCTTCAGGTTATCTCCGTATTCCATGCATGACATGATATTTAAGTGAAACAGAAAATGCTGAAGTGAACTATAAGGAAATTTTTACTTGAACCCTTGAACTGAGCATTGGAGGTCTGAGCCTTCTCTTCTTCATATAAGTATTTTCCTACATATATCTTTTACTCTTTCGTTTGAAGTATAAACTCTTTCCTTGTGAATATTTATGTGATAAGATCTGAGATGCATACTTAAGAGAATGACACAATAGTGTTCCTTACTGACGAAACTAAGTATGCTATGTGTAACGTTTCTTTGCACGCTCTGAAAGAATAAAATCATTTTAAATTTTAATGGTAACGTTTAGGGCTGAGCTGGACTCGATTATCAACTATAGGAGAATGGAATATCTTTCTCGACGACTTAAATTGTTTCTTTACAAGTGTTATCTTACGATGCTAAAGAAAGATGTCACAACTTGATTCGAAACGACATCAAAATACATTATGTACTCGAATGACGACACAATTCTTAAGGACCTCGTGTACAGCGAAAATAGATAAAATATTTGTACAGGGGGACAAAAAGCCAATTCCTCATAGCCATGCAATGATAATTGTAAGCAATTTGTTTACAGTTTTAATAAATTATTTTGATTTGGAACAAAAGGTTACAAAGATTTTTGCAGAAAAGTTGGTGACGAATGCCTTTCATTCCAAGTTTGTTAACTACCAACCTTAACCAAAAAATTCTGTGTAGCTTACTACAATGTGGGTCAAACTTAAAAAGCTATCATGGCTGTAAGAAGTGAAAGCATTATTTGCAGAGGAGAGATGTGAAACAAATTAAAATGCAAATGTCTACAATGTGTTGATATTGATAAATTAGCAAAGTTGCAAAAAATATCCAAGAATTCGCTTGAAAAGAGATGACGACACGAGCATGTCTAATTATTTGATTTTATTATTACGATATGCGAATTTCTTTTTGCTTATTAGTATAGTAATACCTAAATGTTTGAGTTTTCTGTTTGGCCTTTGTCACCCTGTATATTACTATACAGCATGTTCCTATTTTCTTTCTCAATGATATGAGTAGAGTATAATATTTATATCAGTATTTCCTACAAAGTTA
>JAQFYC010006919.1:0-11358 GCA_034694165.1 Tomocerus mixtus
CATAATTTATGCTGCGAAAGTGCGTTGGGGTGGTTATTGTAGGTTAAGTGTCACAGAAAATGCAAGTAGGTTATGTGCTGTTGAATTGCATTAAAGATAAGAGTGTGTTGAGAAGTAGCAGGGAAGGAGAGTAGACCACACACATTCAGAAGAGTAGACAAAGTAAAGTCAAGTGAGTTAGGTCGCACTCAAGTCAACTCAAGTATTATATGGTGCAATAAAAATAACAATTTAGTAGAATATATGGACTCGTTTAGAGCTGCTAACGGCTTTTGTGGCCTGGTCTTTGCCTTTTTGGTTAACTCGGCTTCTTCTCCTTTAGCTTGGCCTACGATTTCTCTAGACTTCCCTAATAAACCGGTATATTAACCGACTGATCCTATGTATCTTCACCTACTCTTTTACAAATCTTTATACCCGTCTTCTTCACTGAATCTCCCTATCCATTATATCATCTTAATATGTATATAATAGACCAAAATAAAGATGTTTCTATTTCAAGCAAATGGGTTAACATACTTACGTAAGTATTAGGCTTTCTTAATTCATCTAAAAATTCTATATTTTCATGATTAAGCTTAAACTCAGAGTAGTTAAGCACAAATTACAGGTAATTGTTATTGAAATTACAATTTACAAATTACACCTCATTCATTTACCAATTTGATTTACTTATACAGTAAAAATATTTACATAAAATATGATCTTCAGACAAAGTGGTTTGGTTTGAAAAATTTCTTTATGTATTTTATACCTTGGTACTTCAGTACTTCAGTACTGTGTAAGTATTTTATTATAAATTGATATCATGCAAGATTACAATAACTTTTCAGATTACTTACCAAGTCTCACGAGAGTTGGTCGAGTCAAACACCTCAAGCCGATTTTTATGACATCCGACATCCTGTCCTATGAATGGGCGGACAAAACCTCCTCCATCATTTCGTCAACTATCCATCAGGGAAAGGCACGGCACTAATATTTCATGGAAACTTGTCCCCATCATTTATCATGGAAAACAGAGAAATAAAGAAACAACTAGTTATGTACCCATATTTATTATACATGTTATACTATGTAGCATTTGTGCACTACATGTATCACCTTAATCATTTATATAAAATCTACATGGACAAAACCTAGGATAGAAACTTAGCATGTAGTACACTGCACTGCATACATGAAATTAGTATTAGGACTACTACTATTAGGACTCAGCCCATAATATTATAGTATAACAAACACAATTCTACAATGCAAACATTCACAAGTTTCAAATGTCATAAATACTAATAGTACTACGCCTTCAGAGCATTAAATTCAGTTCAACTTGCAATCAGTGGTCATGTAATTTGATGTAGCATGCATTTGGGGCTACTGTTGTATTTATGGCAATCTACACACAAGATGGCCAAGAAGAATAAAGTTTTCCCAAGGAACTGTAGCCATTAGAGAGCATCTAACGACAAATAAATTGGCCAATTACATAAACAAAGCGCTACATGATTGCTTGCCAATGAAATTAGAGTTGCAATAGAAACAAACAGGTAATAAACTAAAGAAGAAATATGACTATAAATTACAGACTACATATTCTTAGAAAATACATACCTACTTACTTAGTTTCATAAGTAAGTATGACATGAAAACCCTGGCCTGAACTGAACACAAGGAATTGAAGGAAAGGTAAGGTATTGCTTTGGTGATCGAGGAACTTACCTACTATTAAGTTTTAGGTTCCTTGTACATATGAGGATTCATTTTACTTCATATTTGTAGTGATTGGTGGTTGGTAGGTCTTGAATTTGATGTAGCATCAGATCGCGTGCAGAGTTGAAGACAGAATTCAGCTGAGTTGGGCTAACTCATTCCAGGCAAGCCAAGGAAAACGAACTCCTTCTAAAGTTTTTGTTATAACTTACCTAATCGGAGCACTAGCAAGCGTTCATATATACTCCTTCCATTGCACTTACATCCAGTTTCAATTCAATCCTCAAGCAAAGATTAAAATTAAACGAGCCGACCAGACCAACAAACGGAAAAGCCAAAGAAAAAGTAACTTTGGGCAACTTAAACTAACTTCAATTATCTACATGATCAAATCGCACACTATATTGTTTCTTCCTCATATTTATAGCAAATATAATATTTTTATGGTCAGCTAATTATACCTAGAGAGATAAGTGAGCCACATGTAAGTCACAAAACTCTTAAGGTACCCCATCTACTTCCATGTATTATTTCTTAAAATAATGGCTGTATGCACTGATGCTTATTTTACTTTTAGTATTACTTTATTACATAAAGAATTTCTAGCAATTCGATGATTCACGGCAATTTTTTTCCCAGGGCCAGGGCATTAAAATAATTGCAGAATAAAATCAGTTCCTCGAATGGTTAACAAAATGCATGCATAACTTAAATAATGCCGACGCTATGGTGCCAGTGCCTTATGGAGGTTTCGACTAAGTAATTTAAAGTAGGTAGTTATTGGCTTATTAGCTAAAATTTAGAATAGAATTAGTGCAATGCTAATGAAAACTGGTGAGTAGATGTCATAGGTGGATATTCTATTGAGGGAAGAAACGTAATGCTAATTACACGATGTAGTAAGCACTTCCGAAAGCCAACCACGCCGTGAGAACGGTGCAAACTGTGTAATTTAAATGCAATCAAAATCTCATTAAAGAGCGGACCACACCAAGCCACAACAAGAGTTGAGCAAAGAACGGGCTCTCCGCCTTGTCTCTTGTCTCGGATCGACTGCCACATCAACATCAAGCCATCACATCGTCATCAAGCTAGCACTACAGAAACAGAAACGAAACACATGCTCGCTCTAAGTATTCTGTCCATAATATAATCCACTATAGATATTACATTACATTACATTAGCTACAATATATTAAGTGTAGATAAGTAGACTTGATATTTTTTGTGGCACAACTTTGTAAGTTGTAGGTACTTTAGTACTTTAGAAATGCAACTTTCTACTATACATTATATTTACATATTATGTAATATACTTACAAATGTATAGAGTAAATACGTAGTTAGGGTTCCGCTTCTACTTGTTTGGAATTGTTTTTCGGTTTGGGTTTCTCTTCTAATGTTTTTTATTGGATTTAGAATAGAAATAAAGTCTGTGGGTGTATACAGTTACGCTCCACGCATGCAGCAGAGCAGAATGAACTTGCATGATGGAATGAAACAATGGCTAGAAAAAATTTGTTCAGTATGTATGTACATCTTTTAGAAAAAACAAATGCCGATCTGTTTAGTTGTGATGTGAATGAGATGGGATGAGAGAACTAGCAAAAAGGTATAAGGGAAATGAGGAGATGATGTAATGTGATGTTATATAAGATTTGTCCGTTTCTTCTTCCATCTGATTGTTGTAGAGTTTAAGTTGGCTGCCACGAGTCTTGATTGCACGCTCACTCACGCCATGAAATGAAAAATCACAGTTTTGACATGACAGCTCCTCGGCCCACTCCATATCCTATCACCTATGGGTAGGGGCGATAAGTTAGCCTTACTCGATGAATACTAAGAAATTAGACTATAGGTAACTAAAAAATAATTTTAAACTAACCACAGTGCACAGGTACTTTACTGAAACATTTTAATGAAAAGCCCAGTAATTCCATTAGTCCCTTCCCTTGTCTACCACAATACAATAGCATTTAGCTTTAAAATTAAAATTTTAAATGTGCTCACGCTTGTATAGGTGTAAGCACTCGGATTACACCTCGATATCCTCAAATTAGTACTTATTTAGTGGAAACTTAATGAACATTATCATACCTGTGCATCTACTACAACTTATTTCGCACTAATTAGCAATCCAAAGACTTGACTTTAAAGTTACAAATATTGAAAGTATAGTATAGATTTTCTCATTTAAAAAATAATTGGCAACAATCGCTGGAGATTAATTTAAAAGTAAGTAGAAGCAAAATAAAAATAGATAGTTCAACCAGTACTAGCTGCAAAATAAGGTAAATGTAAGTACATGGTGTGGTTTATGAAGTAAGTAACCAACAATAGAAATAAATGTATTAAAGAGTGATGCTTGCTCAGGCAGATACAGATATGTTTAAATGAGAGACAAGATGTAGTAAGGATGTCGTTGTATAAACAAACCGTATGGATGTGGTGCTACTTATGTGTCTTTAGATAGATACTTAGAGTGGAGCAAGCCAAAGAAAGCCTTCGTTGAAGTCTGAAAAATGCGTAGCAGAAGTTTGACAAATGTTCCGTCAACTTGAACCAAGGGACCGAAAACCTAAAGAGAGACGAACCAAAGAAATCCAAGAAAGCCGTCGAGGCAGCTTCTGCAATGCAATCTAACTCTCTGTAATGTAATGCCTCTTCCTCTACATTAGCAATGGAGCTCTTCTTACGATTACTAAACATTCACTTCCCTAAGTAATAACTATATATACCTACCATTATATACCTATATGTACAGAAATATACATTGTGTACATTATTATTATAAATAGCACATTGGTACATATTAAGATAGATGTATGTATCTCTTTATACTATTTATTTATGTGTATACCTAGTACCTAGGTAGATTTAGGTGAGGTCTACATGTGGACTTTCGAGAAGCGATCTGTAATATTTGTAATGCATAAATAATCAATAAATAGCGTATATTCTGTAGAGTATGGATATAAAGAAGAGTCATTTATTAATCTCTCCTACTGATTGTTGAGCTTTAAAGTCAAAAGAATAGCATACATGGACGAAAATGGAGCCTTTGAAAATGGACAACCAATTTGATGCACGCTACTTAATATTATGTTGTGTGGATGCCATAATATATGTAATGTCTATGACTAATATGCTATGTATACGTTATACGATTAAATTATAGTAGTTACCTATATAATAAAAGATTGATTAGGTATAGTCGAAAGGAAAAAGGGAAGTTTAATAGAATGTGTTTGCATATCCTCTTGGAAAGGAATCAATTGAAAAGAGATCATATAATAGGATTGAATCCAATTTGATGGAATGCATTGGGATGACTGCA
Organism: Tomocerus mixtus; assembly: GCA_034694165.1. Lineage (NCBI taxonomy): Eukaryota > Metazoa > Arthropoda > Collembola > Entomobryomorpha > Tomoceridae > Tomocerus > Tomocerus mixtus. Next base: position 5,048 of record JAQFYC010006919.1, read on the forward strand.
GCTAAGCCGTTAGTTATTATAATGCATAGGACTCCTATTTATATACAACAAATAGAAGAAGCGGACAGAAAGACTAAGAAGGGAAGTGAAGCCAAGGACACAGGACAAGGCACACTATGGATGTTTATTTTGTAAAAAGGTCCTTCTTCTCTTTCAGTACAACATGAACATACCAAGTTACTTATACAAAGATCAACTGAAGAATAATATGTACATAAGTATTATATGCACCAATATGTATAGTTTGCTTCGGCTTGGTCTGATGCAGAATTCTGAACTGTTTTTATGCAGTCAAATTTTTCAGACAGAAGGCTATGCTAAGAAGGAAAACAAGTTTTCTATTCTGGTCCTATATTTTGAAAAGGAAGAGTAAAATAAACGCTGTTGTTAGTAGTGGAGTGGAGGAAAAGTGTACTTATGTATCTTTGTCTGTGCTCTACTCTATATTATTATATTTAGTATGAAATGATTGTAAGAATTTATATGTAGAGTGTAGAGGACGGAAGGAAGGAACATAGTTCTGATGTATCTGTTCTTGTGTATGTGTATGTATGTATGTGGCAGAATTGAATGTAAGTAAGTAAGCAGAAAGTCTGCATTAGTATTTGTAGTAGTGGTAGTGGAGTAGAGTTGAGTTGAGTTCAGTGGAGTTTTCCCTAACTTGAGTTAAGTTTCCCTAAGCGAGCTGAAGTGAAGTGAGTGAGCTGACTGAAGAGAGCTGATGTGAGTTGAACGGAACTGAAGCAGAGATGAAAAAAGATGCTGTATCCAATCGAATTAGTTTTTCGGGGACACAAAAAGTGTATTACGGATAAAATAATACGCAGAGGCAATAACTCAAACGTCTATCTGTCAGGAACATAATGCTTCTAATCTATCTCACAACCATCTCGCCTTAGCTCGGATCTTTCCCATTTGATATCAAATAGAAAACTTTAGTTTGCCTTCCGTTATGTTACTTTAGTTAAGTTAGCCTCACTACACTTCACTTCACTCTTCCCTACTCTTATTCTACAACTACAACAAGACGAGACTTTCCTACTATTTAACTAGAGAACCGATCCCTGGCATGCTATGGCCTGCCTCAGTGCTGAATCCTTTACTTTGCCTTCCTTCCATGCCTCCCTGGTTTCCTTCCTTAGCTTGGTTTGGCTCTGGCTTGGATTGGCCTTCCGACAGAGTAAATACCAGTCTTATTAACGATAAGTATTTACTAGTGTGGCTAATTCTAAAATGGAAACTCGAATATCAGTACTATAACTGTTTTTGTATCTCTTTTGTCTATTTCATTACACATTCAAGATCATTTTATTAATTGCATAATTTGCATTGATTTCACTTACAAAAATCTAGTACTGTACTTAATTATTGTTGGTTTTAATATTTTAAATACAGACGTTGATAAGGTTTATGACTGTCCTACTTCCAATTACTTTATTCCATACATTATTCCTTGTAACTTGTTAAGTAGCTCAGAATATATTTTCACAAAGACTCGACCACAAATAAGCTTTTAGACATTTGCAAGGAAATGTCAATTTTAAATTGGACCGTCAGCACGAACTTCCTCTTTGTTCCTTTCCTTGCTCTCCGCTATAATATTTTGGACTGTGGGACACTCTGCATTTCAAAACAATGAAAAATGTCCAGGCAAAGGCGACCAGCTCTACTGCATTCTGTATTTCATACAAGTAGAAATACTTATTGCTATTTATGCCATAATACATTTGTGATACATTTGCCATAATACTATGTGCTAATTGTGCATTCCCAATTCTTCAGATCATATCGCACTAACTAACTATATTAATATGCATATTGTATAGAAATACTGTAAATAGGTGGCCAATATGTATTTTGTATACAAGTGAAATTCTAATATTTCTGTACAGATCACTGAATGTACTACTAATGTAAGATTGAGATTTGAGTATCCACCTAAATACTAAATATCTAGTCGCTGTAGCTACTTTTGAATGCAGTAGTTGGATAAAGTATGTGTGTATGTCTTTATGTGCATAAATAGTCAGTAAGAGTAAGTGTATTTAATATTAGAAGCCTACTGTGATAGGATATAAGAATTCTTTGTTATAGTTGTATCACACAGTGTGTATATGATCTTGAAGGTACCTTCACATTTATTCCGTTTCGTTGACTAGAGTTGTTATTTCTTGCGGGAGAAAATCCGTAGTCAAGTCAAGCGTTTCTGCGGAAATAGTTTATATCTCATATTATAATATTTGGTAGATGTATCACAGAGTAGAAACTACTCATGTAAGTAGTGAAGTTATATGATGCAAAAGATGAAAAGCAAATGCAAAGTAAAGGAAAGAGCCTGAGAGAATATTATGGAGCTTGTCTATCTGTCAAGCAGTGTGAGCCATGGCGCCCTTTCCGCTCCTCATTATGACAAACTCATAACAGCATCCATTTGGATGACATGACATGACTCTCTCTCTACTCTTCTCCAGACTCTCTCTTTCCATGGAATCTCAAAGTTTGTTCCGTTATTCGTGCTTGCTTGGATGCTTTATACATAAATGGAACTAGTACTACGTAGTACATACAGAGATACGTAGTACTACGTACTTGTATTAAACATAGTAAATAGTAAGTGTAGGTAAGTACGGTATGAAAGAGAAAAAGCTAATGTAAAACTCAGCTTTTCAGTAGCTCATGATAGATACTCTGTTTTCTATGTTCTGTTCTTTTCTGGGCTGTCATGGGCTGGGCTGGCTTGTGCATGGAATTTGCATTTGCATTGCATATGAGCTGACAGAATTTCAAAAGGAGTTTCGCTCTGACATGAGCTTCAGCATTTCACAAGCTCACAAAAAGAATTTCTGTACAGTAATACTATCAACTACATGCTATATTTTATATATAGTTAGTAAGTATACAAAGGTATCTCTACATAAAACTACAAAAATTTTCCCTTGAAGTTTCTTCCTCCACAAGAAAGTCCTATAGTATGCATTTACCATTTACGCAAAGATTTTCTGTCAAAGTGGAGAATAGTAGTATGTACAGTAGGAAGTAATTGTGTGTAGCAGAAAAATCTGAAGTGAAGCCAAGCCAAAAGCCTAACCTCAGTTGCTTACTAAAAACGAAAGCTTCTACTTTAGTTTCGTGTACGTTACTTGAATTGCCTTTGCTTTTGCTTTGGCTCGCCATGGCTTGCCTTCGTGTAAAAGTTGAAGTTGACTTGACGGAAAACTCATAATGCATGCGAGACAGGACCTCGTGTCCTGTCCTGTCACTCCACTCTACTCTTTCAGATTCCAAAAAGATTCTAAGTACTGTAAGGCAAAAGAAGGGAAGGAAATGCAAGTCAAGTAAAAAGAGACAAGACGGAGATGAGGAAACTTCTTGACATCCCTCTGCTTGCCTGAATGCATACATGGCTTCTCTCTGGCTTCCCACTCTTTTGCATTGCCCATCCGTCCTTCCTTTCTCAGGAAGAATGAAATTTCGTGAAAAGAAAGAAGAGACGAAGGAGAAGAAGAGGTCTTGAGTCGTCAGTCAAGTGAAGGCAAAGCGAGACAAGCCGAGTCACAAGAACGCGGGAGGGAAGGCAATGTTGGATGTGGACGTGACATCTAATCCATGCTCGGTTCGTTCAGACTTGACTTCCTTTCATGAGATGCATTCGCAATTCTAAATTCTAATCAAAATGAGCCAGGCGAACCAAGGCAGAGCAAAGGCAGACATAGCATAGCACCAGAGACTCAACCGAGTGAGAACCAAACCAAACCAGGGAAACTGCTGACTGTCAAATCAAATGAAATCTCGTCCGAGAGCAATAGTCAACTAAAGGAAAGTCAACTAAACTCAAATTCAACCTTTCACAATCAGTCAACTCAACTAACATACATAACAGCGGGAGAACTAACATTATATATACAGATAGGCTTTGACTTTGACTACTGCCGCATACTGCCTACTGGCAGATACATACATAAGTAGCAGCCACAGAATCTAATGTGTTTTATTACGTGCAAACTATGTGAACGACTCGCGTAAACATCAAAGGCAGTCAGTCTCATCATCTCCTTTCAGCTTTGAATCGCCTGACTAACAAATCCCAAATTCTTTCAGCCGACATCAATTCCCCTTGTTTCACTATTCATCTCATTTCCCTTTCACAGATACCTTTAATGCAATATGTAATGAGACGCACCAATACCTACTTAATAAAGTCCTACCTACTTAGCTAAGCAAAAGCATCCAAGCTTCCAAACTGTGATTCAGCATAATAATGGAACACTAAAACACATAAGCATAATACCTCGTCCCTGCCATAAAATGGAACAATAGCGAATATCTTAGGAATACTTATTACTCCTCGTCAATAGTTAATGTTCCAGTTTATTGTTTGCCTCTTCAACTCACTTATGATAATTCTCCCAAGCAGAATACAATATGGATGAATCGTCCCTTGTCGTTATTGTACAGTTGCCATCATCATCTACCTACATTTTGTTGTTGCTTAGGGAAATAGACAGGATGGAATCGCAAATAATAAAGCATTCAGCATGCAGATCTTCTTAATCGTTGCTGTCGGGGAGATGTAAGGTAACACAATGTTAGGGAACGTAGCTTATAGCTTATAATATCGTTACCTATTCTACGACTGCACTCTTGGTAAGTGCTAAATACTACGTATATCAAATGAAACATTTTACCAGTTATATTTATAATTGTTTCGCGATTTCAGGCATAAAACAATATTGTGTTTCTAATTTAGTTAAAAAATAACACATTTCTAGTGTAGTACAATAATTAAGGCACCTAACCTCTTTCTGAATACAGTAGCTATACATAGTTTGCATTAAAAACTGTGCACTAACAATAAAAAATTGAGTTAGGGGAGATGAAACAGAAAGATATGAATCTGAGTGTTACTACTGATTAGAATGCATCTGATGTCATTACAATGTCCCCGAAGGGTTGTGATTGTATAATAAGCTTCGGGAATACAAACAATCAAACAACTTTGATTGCCCAGCAAATCCATTTAAATCCGAGAGAAAGAAACATATTTGGGGACAGCATCTTTGCTCTAGTAAAAATATTTGCTTACGGAATTGTTTGGTTAACCTTTTAGTAAACGAATTCCTTTGTTTCGTTAACGATAAATACAAATTAATTCTAAAAAATATCAGACGGAAATGCGTATCTATGTAGATTGTAGATAGTCGCGTAGACAGTACTGTTTCAAATGTTTTAAAGCGTAACTATTTCTAAATTCAAAGATGTTTGGCACAAGGGTTACAAGTAAAAGTAATACTATAAAAAAATAGAAGTAGACTACAGACCATAATGTTTTGTAATACACAGTTTCGTTTTCAATTCTTAAGTATGAAAGGATTTGGCGATCGGGATAATACATATAATATGTGGATAGTCATAAATACTACTATTGGATTGGTGGATATGAGAATAAAATTTTTGAAAATCCCATTATGGCCTAACAGCCATTTTCTTAAAGTTGTTGTTAAGAGTGTTGGGAAACTAAGATAGTAAGTATGTATCTTTCGGAAACGAAGCAATACATCTGGCCAAAGGAAGACAGTAATCAATCACGAAAAGGCCCTTGAGATTTCTCCCCAGCAAACTAGCGAGTTAAAAGAGAAGTGTGAGAGACGCAAGCGAAAGGAAGGAAAAGGCAAAAGAGAGCTAAACAGGCAAAGGAAGCCAAGGGGTGTTATTCTCAAGATAGCAAGATGGCCAAACTCAAACTCTTATGTGACTTGAATGTGAGAGACCATGGCGTGTATCTGAACTAAGACATTTGTGTTGCATCTAGGTTTGAAGACCAATTTTCAATTATATTTCTTTGTTAGCTAACCGAAATTTTCCGTTGACCATGCATACATTACTTGGAAAAAGTTGAATAAATACGTTTTTCTATACTGCACTGGCTTATTTAACCTATACCAGTTTGCTTCCCAATATGCAATGCCATATCCCTTTCAATACTAGTAGTAGGTAGATAATAGTAGGGTAATATTACTATTCATGCGGTTGGGCGCATGGTTGGTTGTTTGAGAGTACCTTTTGTACATGCACTAAAGAGGATTTACGTATTTTGATTGAAATTTTTGAAATTTTGAATGAAATAATTATTGAACGTTTAGGCGTTTCTAGAATAGCAGAAACTTAGATCTATGTGTATAAACTAATTTTTAAAAAATCGATGCACCCAAAAATATTAATTTTTAAGAAACTGCGGGTTTCAAAATAATTACCCTCCCCCGTATTTGAAAATGCGTCAGTTGCCGGAGGAAAGGTAATAGGAAAGTTTTTTT
>JAQFYC010006920.1:0-11357 GCA_034694165.1 Tomocerus mixtus
TTGGAATTATGAGCATGTTTCTGTTTCTGCTAATCCAATTTGTTCTTTAATTAGCTTTATTTATAATCAAACCACACTGTCGTCATCTACCTAAGTTTATAATACAATTTTGTAGCAAGGAAATTGCAACAGGGACATAATTGTATTCTGGAGAGAATTTCGACCCTATCTACATATTTAGAAAAATCCCAAGTTCATTATTAAACTTAACATTATTGCAGGTAATTTATATTTCTTAAAACAAATTTCTACCAATGCATATGGTAGCACAAAATGTCCCAAAAGGAATGAAGTACAATATTAAGCAATTCTCACTCATAAAGAATTATCATTATCACACTTAACAGTTAGGTACAGTATAAAGATGCAATATAAGCAGTACAGTATTATTTTGTACGATAAATCTGCAGGATTTTCCATTGATAGGCATCGAATGTCAAGGACGATACAGCTTTCAGCAAGTAAATACTCGTTGCCCTTGTGACTCTTTTAAATAGGTTTTGCATAAGAACAACAGTATACATAGTGACCAGTCCAAACCAAACCAGACATGACACGAATGACTACTTTTTCTTGATGCTGGTCTGGTTAAGAAGTTGTAAGCTGATATCAAAGCACATTCACGCAAGTACGTGAATTACCTATACATACATACGTGGATACATAACATATTCGCACAGATTTTGTCACGTACAATAAAGTAACACCTTACTTTAATCCTTATTAAGTATATTATGTATATACAAAGTAAATAACATAAGAAATTGTAACACAATTGTGCTACAACTCTAACTCACATCAGATGCTATCCAACTATCCATATTTCAGCTTTCAACATTAATCATGCCAAAAATCATCAAGCTTTTTATGTCCAACATTATTTCTTCTATGGTTCATAATTCATGCCAAATGCGAACATAGTGCATTATATCGTCATAAAAATAATTTGCCAATTCTACTTCTATCAGTACAAATACAAACGCATCTCTTGTACTGTAGTACCTAAGTAATCAATTCTTAAGTATTTCAGCCTTGACATTAATATTGTCCATGCATGCAACTGTATCTAAACAGTAAATAAGTACTGCTCAAGCTACCAATATATTTTTGCATACACTAAAATCTAGGAAATAGAAAAAGCCGGACCTGTTATTGGCTTCTGGTGAGAGAACTCCTCCGGATGCATTTCTGTTGATCGTAACAGTTGGAATTGTCGTCGAGTCTGGAGATGATTGCTGTTGCTGCTGCTGCTGTTGTTGCTGGAGCTGTTGATGAATGCCATTTTGTCCAGATCCAGCATTCCCATTGCTGGGGGAGTTTGATCCAGAGCCACCGCCGCCACTTCCATTGCCCATCACCATGAGCATCGAGCTCCCACTACACAACATAATTAAAAAGGCATCTAGTTAGCTAATGTGGATCTAGGACTAGGATCTATTGTACTCTATTAAACTATCATTTAACTATTATACTAAATAAGTACTTTACTTCACTACTAAATACATATTACTCCCACACTTTCAAATTAAATACTTAAATATGTAGGCATACTGAGACACTATATGTAATCTAAAGGCTCTATTATAATTTATGTCATTATCTTTGTACACTACAAATACTAGCTATGCGAATTAAATACAAAATAGTATAGCATCACCTTTTACTAAATAGGGACCACACTACCACAACGTTTCTGCAGATATTGGACTCACTAGTTTCCAATTAACGCTTTGGTTTTAGCTGTGCTCAACTTAATTAGAATTCGCTACCCAACTGCGTGATATCAAACCTTTTACCATAAGAAACTAGATACTAAACTAGTACACCCGATTTTCTAACATTTTTTGGAACACAGTTTCTTAAAAGATACAATTTTAAGCAAATTCATTAAGATCCTACAGCTATTATCAAATATACAGTTCGTACTACATTACATAAGTATGCAAAGAAATTGGCATTGCATAACTGTACTCTAAAAGGTAAATGATACACAATATATAGTAAAGGTATATTCCAATATTTAGCAAAACCTGGCTTTGCTGACTTGGTTAGCAGTTTAGATTGCATTTTGCATATTTATGTAAGAAAACCTAATCATGTCATGTCATAGACACATGCACGCACGTACAAAGGTTACTGTTCTAATTACTTCTACAATACTTATATAAGTACAGATAGGTAGTAAGTAGCTTCAAAAGCAATTTGCTCCGAGTTACGTTCTACATTCACTATAGGTATAGTATATCCCAACCGCTCGTAAAACTGATTGATAATTCAATTTAGAGAACAGAAGAACAAGACTGGATTGGATTTACAGTAAAGATATCACATTACATATGTATTAACACGTAAAAGAGTTTATATTTTCTTGTAGAGTACTTACTATGTGTACTGTATAGCTGTTTATTTTATTACTTTGATAATAAACGAACACGTAAGTAGTAATAAGATTTGTATGACAGTGACAGTATGATGAACCAAGATATCCTGCCGTTGACTTCGACTCTCAGAAATCATTCGAGTTAAGAACACGAATTATTATTTATGCGATCAATGCCAAGGTGAGTTATGATACCAGGCGCCTTTAGCTAAACGATTTTCAAGGTGAAGAAGATATTAAATTTAATTATGCAAAAAGTTAGCAAAAATTAAAGTGAATATTGTATGTCCATACAGTACAGTAGCTGAGCTGGCTTGTTGACCTCACTATTTAGCTTAAAAGTTTAGACTGGCCTGGCCTGCTGGACTCATAGATTACATTCATTTAGGTATCTCATATTTTATTTGACATATAAAAAGAATACCTACGTAAGCATTTATTATGTATCTGTGTGTCCATTCAATCTGAAATCTTTTTTTAAAACACCTTTTTTATATTAATCTAGATCGTGAATGGCCATCATCTCATTTAAGTATCATTACATAGAGAGTGTGTATGTATTTATGTTTGGGGTTCTCTGTAATATGGAAATTACATTAAATAAGTAGTTCATGATGAATGAAAGTGTCATGCAATTGTTATGTTGGCTAGAATTACTCTATTAATACATTATCCACTCATACTTAGGTATTATATACAAATCATATTGTTTTGTACCATAAAAAAAGCAATTTTTTACAAGAAAACTCCCTCAAAAAAGAATAACAATACAATATGCAAGATTAATGCATTAAAAATGTTTGTTGCAATTACAAACGATATACACTTGCATTTCTATACATTTATTAATCAACTAAACAATAGTGACACTGACACTATATCTCTGTGATAATTGCACTAAATGCTTACCTATTTAAGAAAGAAAGTGAAGTTATATTTATGAATATTCCTACGTGCCTATACAGACAATATTATAAGGATAAGCTAATACTTCAAGGTGTTTTATAATAATACTACTGCATATTTAAGTAGGTGTATAGTGGATAGCTAAAGTTAGTTAGTGTTTATCTATGCAAAATAGGAATGGGATGGGACATCACTGCCCATCCAGAAGTAGACGTCTAATTAAAATAATAACTTCCTTCCTAAGTTAGCATTAGCTCGGCTTTCCAAGTCGTAATAATATAATAGATAGTTACAAATGCAAACTTTACACTACACTCACTCTCTAGCCTCTTTGCCTCTTCCTGTTAGAAATTCATGTGGACAACACTAGCACGAAATACAGCATAATATCATTATTCATTTTTTACCTTACTATTTACTTTTATGTGATTATGTAGGTACATATAGTATATTGGTTTAAAAGAATACGCAAAAAGTGTTTCAGAAGGTGGACATTATGTAATTCACTAACTTTCGTACTTTATTTTGTATTAGTAAAATCTTTGATCGTACCTAGTACTTTACTTACACCTAGTTAGCCACAATAATTGTAACATTTCTAAAAGGAGATCGGAGATAGAATTTGTCACTCCATATATTCAGCTTGAACTTTAATGATAGTTACTCTGTCCTCATAGTATCGAATTATACACACAGCTTGTACGGAAATGAAACGAAAGAGAAAAAACGGGTCACTTTTTATCAAGGCCCTTGGATAGATTTAGCTCGTTAATTAATTAATTGGTTAATTTTAATGGCAAAACTTTTCTAATGTATTTATAAACCATTTGCATACCCAAAACCTACGGATAGTATATAGATATTTGGATGAGTATAAGAAATAGGAAAAAAATTGCACACCCTAAGGTGCCCAATTTCTTAGGCACGTGAATAAAACACTGCAACAGAAAAAACCTATATTAAAGTAATACTAGTATAAATCCCAAATATACAGTTTCTAATAGATAGCGTACACATTACATGTTAAATATTTAAATTTGCGATTATTTATATTTAATTCAACATTGTACTAAAATATGAACTATTATTACCATCACCTTTTATAAACTTACTTTTACTGTTTTTGCCTAACTTATGTAGAATATTAAATTCGCCTTTCCCATAAATAGTACAGAACAGAGAAGTCCTTATTCCACAACTGTAATGTTGATGTTGATTAAAAGTTCCTTGCTCTGGTTATTATCTCAAGTAAACGAAATAACAATGACATAAATGTTGACTGTAATTATAGTACACCTACGCGAATTGTGTATTCTACTCTCTACTATTATTAGTATATGAGGAACTTTTACTGTTTTTATTTCGTCTCTTGTCTAGGTTTCCAAATAATTAAATATTTAGCACATTGACGAAACAATGCGAAATGTATACAGATCCGGATGCAATTGTTGTATACATAATACTATAAACCTAATCTAAGTGTTTGTTTACCTTTGTTTACAAAAGTGTGGAATTTCCCAACAAAATTTCACACGCAAAACTGCTTACTGTGAATCACCTTAGATGTAAGTGTATCTGTAATCTGTACATATACTATACTATGTTTTCTTTCCATAATTAATTTACTCACTCAAATTAAATTCTAAAGTTATATGTTTTTGGGGTGCAAATTCATTAGCAATTTTATTCGGGCATGCAAGATATTGTAGATACAACTTCTATTGAATTGCAGATACAATGTGTACGATTTGTCGCAAATTGTCGGACAATATTTATAGAGAAATTATTCAATTCAATTTTTTAGTACTACACCCATATACTATGTAGTTTTTGAAGTAGGAATTTTACTCAAACCTACACAAAGACCTGAATAAATTGAGCATTTAATAAAGTAGATGAGAATCCATTAATAAGAAATACCAACCTTGTATCAACGAGTCGAGAAATTAGCATATTATAAATATTTTTCTTTTCTTCTCGGCTATAGCGACGACAGGAGCCTTTAGCATAACGAGACGTTTTTGCCGAAGGTTTTCTCACAGTTACCGATTTTCTCCGAACTTTCGTAGAATTGTCGTTGATATTCTTGCAATTATTTTCCATAGGAGCTGTTCCTAGGACCCCACTTCCAAAGGAAGGCCTTCTGGCCCCAATGACTTTTTTATGAGATCCCATTATAAATGAAGTGGGACTCCAAGTCTTATTTCTCCATTTAGTTGGTGGGGGATCGGGGGAAATGATTTTCTTTGACTTTGAAAGGATATTCAAAAGACTCCCACTGCTATTATATTTTTGCAGGAGAGTTTTCTGGATGCATGCAGTTTCGTCCATATTGCTTTATTAAATGGATTCAGTTCAATACGAATTCTCAATCGATAAATATATATCCAAGGTGTAACTCAGGACAAGTTCAATTCAAACAGAAACCGAACTCTTCAAAGTCAAACTTCTTTCTGCTGTGCAAATATTTTACCACTCTAGAAAATATCCATTGTCAATTCCCATTAAGTTAACGTGGGCAGTGGGCACGCAATTTTGTTTGCATATAATAATGTAGCTAATGGGAAATACAAGACGAAGAGTGAACCAAAACCAAACCAAACCAGGTTTTTCTGTCTGATGGAATAACAATGAGTTCCCCGATAAGGTAAATGTAAAGTTGCAGAGCAAATCTGTAGGTCTGTCGTATACAATACACGTATTAGTTAGTTTATGCAAAATACATTCGCAGGTTGGAGTTGGAGTTGGTTCTACACGCTTGGCACTTCAATGGAGGCTAAAATATTTGCATAAATTATAAAGTACAGTTTCCATTCCACTAATTCCCTCTTTCAACTTTTCAACACCTAATCCCTTTCTTCATCCTGAATTTTAATGTAATTTTATTTGCTTTGCAGATTTTCACTAACTAAAGAGTCCTTCCTTTAGAAAATGTAATTCAATTCCTTGAAAAATGTATAATGTGATGTAACAAAACTTTTCAAGCACAAAATGACTTGCACCTGCCTTTAGTTTAGTTTAGTCAACTCAACTCAAATTCATTTCAACTCAATTCACACACAGTATCAGTATAATACTTAAATGTACAATAGTTCTGTAGGTAGTAGGTATTAACTAACAGATCACCACAGCAGTTGTGTAACAAGGACAAACTCAACGGACATGACAGACGCTTAAACTTTTATGCATAATTCATCATTCATGCCTTCGTGTACCTTTTATACAGAAATTATTATGTATTCTATGTAAGTAGTAGCTTCAATGTTCAGTTTCATAAAAGCTTTATGCAAACTTTATTTAAAACACACTGTTAAAATATATAGGAACGTTTCTAAATATGCTTTCGCACTTTCAGTCTATTATATTTGCAGATTTTCTACATTAAACAACAATTTCTTTGTACACCTTTAGTACAGGACAGGAGTGTTATAAATAATTCACAAAATAAATCAACACTTTACACTTCTGATAATATTTACATCAAAGTTTTGCTCTTTATTTCAAATTTTCAATGGCTTTGCCTGGCCTTATGAACTTATGTAGACAGTAGACACTAGACAGTAGGTATCGGATATTCTATGTAACATGTATTCTAAGAAAAATAGTTACAATGCTCCTCGAACGCGAGAAAAATGAAGAATGAACCAAGAAACAGAAGGGATTGTAGTATTGTACTTTGGGTTTGGTTTAGTTTAACTCGCTTACTATTTAATGCTGTCTTGTCTATGTTATTATGAATGTGCATTTATAATATAAGTCTTCTTGTGGTTTGGTTTTAGGTATCTTATGCATTAACTCTCCTTACAAACTTACAATCCAATACATAAGTTAAGTTAGTTAACATATAACAACAATATGAGTTTAGATTGTTGGAAAACCGGTATGCGTATACAGTATACATACATACTTATGTATTGAGCCTGCATATGTCAAGAATCCTCCAACTCAACCTCATTGCAACTTTTTTCACATCCACTGCTTGCTTACATTTACAATTTACATTGCACCGTGTTTCATTTTACAGTTCAGCGAGAGGATCTTTCTGCCTACCTGACTCTATAACTTTGGTAGTAAACCCCTTTATATGCATTTTACATGCTTAAGTACATTACTATATACTTTTGCATTATCAAAATCTAAACAAAAGGTAAGTTAAGGTAAGTAGCTACATAGATAGGTTATTTAGCTTAAGGTTTGAGAATTTTATTGCTTTGCTTGGCTTGCTCTACTACCTGATATTATACTTTGTCTGCTAAAGTATTTAGCTAGTTCTACAATACAGGTAAGTAGTAAATACACTTGTAAAGCAATTACTACATAGTAGAAGGCGGATTCGCTGTATCGCATCGTATTGTATTCTGTTAGGGAAATACTAAATATTTTTCTATGTAATAACAGAGCATAAACCAAAACAACTAGTATTAAAGTCCACGTCTTCTCAATATCTTCACAATTGAATTCTAGACATAGACAATCAAATGTAATTGTATGATATGATAAAGTAGTATGCATTGTAAATCAAATTATCAATGCAATGAAGAATTAGCAGAACAATCTGTGCCAATTAACCTTCCATGAAACAATATACATTAATATAAGTGAGTTATACAAAACTGTATTTTGTTCTTATCTGGACTGGATTTGGATTCGAGTCGATTTACTTAAGTATCTCTACAATCACTGTGATAATGCGTGTTTACAATTGAATGCTCAATGTACATGTACATACGCACTGTGAACTAAGGGAAAAAATAATTCTTACTATCTGTATTGGCCAAATGTACATACTACATACCTACAGATACGTAAGACAATTTGCTTTGTGCGTAGACCTGCCTGCTACGTTCTACGTTACGTCTCATGTGCTATTGAGGATTTACCTTACTTAACTGTGGCTTTTTTACGATTTTTTACTCTTTAGTCAAGAAGGATGTTGTTTGCCCAGCTGAGTATATAGATTAAATGATTCTAATGATACTACTGCACTTATATATTAACTTGCCGTGATCTTCAGCCTTTTCCTCTACTACATATCATGTAAGTAAGCTGTAAGTATGAATTACTGTCATTATAATATTACTATTAAGTTGTAAATCGAATACTTGCATTGAAAACCATTCTGCACTACTTTTTTCTGAAATTGTTGGGCAATTAAAATGCTTCTTATCTAACGTACCTACATATTACATTAAAATAGGAAAATAAATACTAGTAGATCATTACATTGAACTTTTCTTTGGAACTTGTGCATTGTTTGCTTATAAAAGCATGAACAGGTAGGTATTATACCTGAATATATGTATGTAAATAGGGAATTCCTTCTGGTAAAGTTTTTCTACAACCTACGTAAACCAGACAGCGGCTTTTCCCTTCAATTTTTACCTGACGGTAGGAAAATTTTGTTATTTCTTCCCTTCAATCAACTGTGAAATATTTTAATGATACCTATTTTATGTAAATTGTATTGTGCATCGCACTGCAGGATATTGTAACAAATTGGGAAAATATACATACTATTTAAAGGTACACACTTAATTAGGTTACAAAGTTACAATCCTGTCCTTGATTTTTATTACACCTACCTGTACCTACTGTAAGTACCTATACTTACTTAATTTTATAAGTTGTGAGCTTGAAAGTAAATTGCTTCTATTTTTAGTATATAAAAATGAATGTAAAATGCTCAGACATACAGTCTCTACTATAGAAAAAGGCTTGAGGTTATTATTTACGCACTTTCTTCCCTAATCCTTTGGTTATGGTATTTGTAGCCCTAAAGCATGTATTAAGTTAAAGCTTAGCTTGTTAATTGTTTCCATTTGCATTTCTATTGCAAGTGTGACTTATTATACAGCCTATTAAAAGAGGATTAAATAAAACGCCCACGATTTAAAAAGGAGAGACATTTCGGCTAGGCTTTTATGTAAATTCCTTAGGTTCAGCTTTCAGATTAGTTAAGATTCTTCTATTTATTTAGTGTCATTGCCAGAGCAGGGCATTTTCTAATTGGATAGTTGGATTTCCCTTATTTAAAGCTTCGTTGGACATCCTAAGGCATAAATATCTAAAATTATCATTCCTGGCATGGCATGGCCTGGGAACGCAAATAGTAAAAGGGACTAGTCGTAACTCTACAGTACAGCTTTATAGTACAGCGTTTAATATGATATTTATGGAAGTTTGGAATCTGGATATTTATTGTATAATAATTTATAATTCAACAGCAAGATAATAATACTAGTAGACGTGTTGTATTATATATACCTAATTGTTATGATATAATTATGCAGGCTATGAAAACCTAGTGCTCGAAAAGTTTTAGTACAGATAAATATATAAATAGCTAGTTAAGGGTAATTATAATGTAAACCTTACTTGCAGAGACGGATCTTGGAGAAAATGGAAAATGGGTGTAAGGACACGTCGCAAGGACAAAATTCGATTTCTTAAATACTAAATATTATCATTTGTAGGTTGAACATTTTTCTTAGCTTGAATTTAAATGTGTAAAAAGTACGCGATAATACAATCATTAAGACGAACGCTATACGCATCTTAATTACAAACTTTTTGAGAGTTTCTAAGTATTTGAATCATGAAAATGTCTAGTATGAATTACAAACTGTGGTGATAAATCTAGGTTTTAAAGTTTTTGCTTTGGCTTAACAAGACGCAAGTAATAAACAGTGTCTTGGCTTTGGCTTGACTTTGGCTATGACTGCTAAAGCCAGCCTGTCAGACATTTAGTGGAATAAATTACATTTTACAAAAATCCAATTGTTTGCAAATGCAGAGTTTTACAATGTTACTGCAGCCGTAACAATAAATTGGCGTATTATCTTTGACATGAAACGTGACAGCATCAGAGATTCTAAAATGAAATTGTCTTATACTAATACATAACGCACATAATGTACTACGTAATACAATATAATATTATTTATGTAACATTTTTCATCTATTTTGGTAATATTTACGTAATATGTAGCATTGAGGTAGTTTAGTTAAATAATGCAGAAGATATGACATCACTTGTCACAGATCAAATGATGCGGATACCAAACCAATGTAATCTTTTCATTGCAATAAAAATCTACAGCATTACATGACTCTGCATACATAACTACACAAAACTCAGATCGTAAATGATTCTAAGAACAAAATAAATTATAAAAATGTAACTTTTCTACAAAATTTCCCCACATAACATATGTATAGTGCAGTATATGTATTGTGCAGTGTGACCGTGACCTATAGTTATGGGGGTCCCGCTCTTGTCGAAACAAAATACTACATCTGAATATATCAGTTTCCCTTGTCTTCATCAATGATATTTAGAAACAAGCCACAAACTTCACATTTGACATTTGCTAAACCTTACATTAACGTAGTTCCTCCTTTTTAGAAGATCAAAGCCAAAACCATTTCTATATCTTGTTATGTAAGTTATTCTCAAACCGTTAACAACAACATAATCTTTACAGTATTACAATTATACCCTTACATAAGAGCAAGGTTCTCTTTGACATTGAATGCATTTCAGCGGGTTCCAAGATACTTACAAATTCTACCGAAACCTTTGAATCAATCCAAAACACAAAAGAAGGTTTGTGAAGTCATTCTAAATTCTAGTAACTGAGGATCTTTGGGGTTAGCATAACAAAGCCTGCTTTGTTAGTCAGTCAAATCCTAATTGTACAAACAAGGTCGACGTCGACACCATCAATCGTAGAAATTACATTATCAGCCTCTGTGATAATGTAATATGAAATTTTAGAATTTTTGTATTCAAATATGAATACATATACGATATTATGTAGGCAAATTTTCCTTATACGTAAATCTCCCACATAAATATACTCCTTAGTCTATAGACATGGAGACGAACGCCCCACAAGGAAACTATTATGAAAGATCACATCATACAGTAGTATCTACTTAAATATTTGTACAATAAGGAATGAAATAGTCCTGGACACACCCGTCATATTTGCTGGCATGTGTTATTACATTTTTGTGTTTATCTAAGAAAAAGGGAGGTTACAACTTATTTCTGTTCTGTATATGTATG
>JAQFYC010006921.1:0-11356 GCA_034694165.1 Tomocerus mixtus
GCCATTTCTTTGTTGTTAACTCTCTTGTTTTGCTTTATGTTTAAAGATTGATATGCTCTTTTTATGGATTTTGGTCGTGGTATGAATTGTTTATGCAGATATCAATTGCCCCAATTTTTAGTAGTATAGGTGACTAGGTGTATTTTTTTGTAAAAATCATAGTTAATTTGTCCATTTGCTTTCAGACCCGTGTTAGTTGTATTGATTGTAGTAGTAGTGTAAAGTAAAGGTAGTCAGTCAACTTAATATTTTTAATGTAAAGACATGGAGATTAGAGATTGAACTGACTGAAGTGAACATTGAGATAAATATTTATACATTTGTAATTGCACATTCGAAGACGTTCATAGTAAAGGATGTTGTGCTGTACTTTCTGAGTAGATAGTAATGGTACTTCGTACTTACTCCGTACGTAGTAGTAATACTTATCGTAAACCATTTTTTGTTGTGCACATAAATAAATAAATCCATAACTCAACTCAACATTTAGGTAGCGAGAGCATAGCATTATATATGTGCATAAGATTTAATAAGGCAGGTCTAGTTAAATTGTAAAGTGTAATCGCAATAAGAGTCGTTTAACTTTTTAGACATCTGGAACGTGATTACATGATGGTGCCACTAACTCCAAAGCAACTTACTTTTCTGCGAATATTATTTGTCATTATATTGTATGTAACTTGTATTACAGCTTTTTACCTTTAGATATTATCCAGCATTTAATGTTGATTACAGGTGGTGAAGACTCCACGTGTCAGTCGACGTCAGCTATCTCCCACTTCACCTCATTAATTAATCCGCTGATTCTCTGTACGCGATATGAAATATCTGTACTTTACTAAACCAAAAAGCAACATGGACATAATACAAAAATAACTGAATTGATTTTGTGTGCAAATGAACGGAAGATCTTACAAGTGACTTTCTAACAGTGTTGTGGCTTTTATATTAAAATATTTGTTTAAACCCAGTGTTGTGGTTAACAATGTGTGTACGCATTGTGCAGTTTTTTAATGATATTTGTTAACGAAGAATTGAACATTTATAACAATACTCTACTCTAAAATGATAAAATAGGCGAACATTTGCATTTACTCTACAGATTTAGGAGTTTTAAATATTTTTATGTAGCTCCTATGTATATAATGTTCGTTTTTATCAAATCATGTAAATTGTCAAGCTAATTAGGACGTTTTTAATTTTAGATGATAAGTTTTATCTAATTCTAACTACGTGAATATTTCTGATTTTATATGTATATGTGTACAGTATAGCTATAAATAATCTACAGAACCTACCTAATCCTAATATCAATTCAGTCAGTGTTGTTTAAAGGACTGAAAAATAACATAACTATTAAGGAAACCTTGAATTCTGAAGAGACAGACATCAAAGATGATAAGAATAAATGCATGTAAGACTTTTTACTTACTAATCTTTCAATCTTTGTAATATATGCGCATAAGTTCGTATAACATTGTACCTAAGTAATAACATTGACTATTATTAGCAATGGAATGCAAATATACATCTGATCTACAAGAGAGTATGCAACTGTTGTGTATTTTAATGTCCTAACTAATGACTATAATCGTCACCTTATCTTTATCGATTAGTGATTATATATGTGATAAAAATCTTGCTATTACTATTACTACTGATAATGTTGATTTGAATGCAAGTCAAGACAAATATTAAGTATGTTTGTACTTTGTACATAAGTCCTAGTAATGGTAATAGAAGAATTGATATTTTATTGTGTATTTGATTGCTTTTTTGCAGTACGAAGTTGGACGGGACGAATGAGTCTTCGAAGTCGCCGAGCGAAGGAGAAGTATTGTTTTCTATTGATACTCATGAGTTTTTTTGTGATATGTGTGGGGATGGTCTTCTTTCTCCCCGACCTTAGAGCTCGTACTAGTAATGGAGTTCAAGATGTCTATGAAAAGTTACCTGACCTTTTCTTAGCACCTCATTTACCTCCTCCTCCAGCCGCTCTGTCAGGTTACACATTTCTTTATTAAATATTGATGTTTATCCTAATTTACTACTCTATTTTTGTGTCAAGGTACTTATTTACGGAATTATTAATGTTCTATTTAATAATTTAGGAAAAGAAAACAACGAAATAGGTGCCAATAGTATAGACGGTAATAATATGAATAATGCAGTAAATGTCGTCCCACGACCGCTTAATGCCCCTCCGCCGCGTTACATGGAAGATAGAGCGAAGCTTTATGCCAAAATACAAGAAGATTTAGAACAAGAACAAAAGCGTGCGGGTATCTTAGAAAAGCCGAAGATTTTCAATGGTGGACCTTCCACTTCTCCCTCCACTTCTCGCCCGGCTCAAGTCAACGCTCCGGGTTTATATCCAAACCTTCAGCCATCCAATGGACTCCCGATTCCAGCAATGCCTGGAATGTCCAGCAAAAGTGATAGTTATAATAATAGACAGAATAGCATGGTACGTCCCAGTTTGAGTCCACCGCATTTGAAGGGAAACACCTCTGGTGGGGGACTAACTCAAGGAGGAGATGATCCCAATCCTGATGTTAGAGCCCAAAGAGATCTCATAAAGCAGGTAATCATTCTATATTCTCTCTCATTAGTAAACAAAAACAGAATATATAAGCACAAGAAAACGAGTTCGGGTTCTTGTTCTTTTTTATTCATTCATTCATAAAATATTACAATATTAAGAGTTTTCCCTGTTCTCTATTTTTTGTCTACAAATTTGTATTTCTTTCTACTTACCTATTATGTTTATGTACTTTCATGAATGAATGAATGAATGTCAATTTGTTTAAATAGGGCAGTATTATTGATTCAACACACAGGAAATAGTAAATACCTTTGTCTGTTACACGTACATGCATATGGTGCCAGGGGTGCCAGGTGCATTCACTATATACTGCATTTACTAATCTGTTTGTAAATTGTATTTACATTATATTTTCATTGAGCAAACGTAAACGTAAACGTAGTTAAATAAGAATAAGTAAATGTATGATCAGTTGATCAGTAGAACAAAGAGTTAGGGAAGCCACAACTAACAGTGCGTAGCGTAAAAAGCTGCACTGACGTTAGTGCTAACGATGGGAGACAAAAATGAACTGCTGTTTCTGTTTCTGCAGAGAAGATTCGTTTGTTGGCTTGTGGTGGTTGGTTCCATACATTAAACTTTAACTTTGTTAGCTTAACTTGCTCTGAAAGTTTTACAGCCTAAACTGCTAAACTAAAATCCTGCTCTATCCTATAATAAGCCCAGTGTATACATAATGCATAGCAATAGTTGTTCTGTTCTGCGAAATATTGCACTTAGAATAGAGAATAATATATTATCTGTACTTTACGTAGTAAGAAGCAAAACTTCAACGAATTTATGAACTGTATCATGTATCCTGCTGTGTGCCGATTTGGCGATATATCTTATGTTCATATTATTTTGTGTATATTTTTATATATGACTTGACTTGCTTAGCTACAATTTTACACACAATATATTATTTATATACTGTGCTGTTTGCTATGCGGTCTATTCCACGAAATCGTGTTATTTTCTATTCAACTCCTTATCATTTGCACATTGCCCTTGTTGGCGAAGTGCTGGGTTGTGCTTGTGGTTTGGTTTTGGCTATTCGGCACTAACTTATCTCTTAATACTATAACATAAACAGTCAGTAGGGATATGAAAAGCTAACAAAGAGTTTGTGTAACTGTAAGTTGCAAGTTCAGTTGAGCCTAAGGGATATTTTCAATGTAAACTGTTCATTGTGGTAGATAGAGTTAACATTAGTTTAGTTCGACTTGGCTGTGAGTGACTGTGGCTTCACTTCGGCTAATCATATCGTGATGACCAACTCATCATCAAAAATTTAAACTCATGCTTTTATGCTTTTAGTTTTAGTAGCTATACAGCTAACTGAACCTAAATTACTATTCGTACTTAGTCTTAGGGTAGAGGTAGAGGAGAGATAAATATTTTGTTTGAATTATTATGCTAAAAGCATTTGAGTGCTATAGTGATAGTTTGACTGGAATTCGCATTGAAATATTTATTTGGTGTGATTAAATGTTAATTTAGGGCTAGGGATTTTATACGAGGTTTTATTGATGTGGACAAAAACACACTTGTATAGTTTATTAGTGTCATCGCCAAATCAAAATAAACTTGTGTCCTGTTATTTCTAGTTAACCCTATCTGGCCTAGGGCTTTATCTTTTTTCATAGTGTATGAAAAATACGTGTTTCTTGTATTTATTCTCTTGTTAGGGAATGAATGGCTAGATAACACGTGTTCGTTATATAAGGAAGGAAGACCTTTATATGTTTCATACTCCGAATTGTGTTTATAGCGTTGACAATTAATTAACATTCTTTTCCTTTGTGTATTGTGTTTGTGTTATGTGAGCGAGCATTCATAATTATAATATGTGATTTGCCATTTAGCCATTTACTAGACGGCGAACAAAGCGAAGTAGAATTTTTATGTTCTACTAATCTGAATGCTAAAAAAGTCTAGTCCTTACTTATGCAGTGAGTCGGAGTCGGAGTCTGAGGATAGCAAGGAGAATTATTATTCAGTTTTATTAGCAATGGATTTTATTTGCAGTCGTGTTCTTATTGTTCTCATTTGAATACGTGATCTGAATCTGAATTGATTTTGTGGCTTGGAGACAAGTATTTCTTTCGAATTCTTTCTCATTCGTGAAAGAACTCTGCAAAAAACATGTCGGTTGGAACATGGACGTACCGACGAAAGCGATTTTTTATGATTGCTACCATTCTTTTTTGTTTGGGAGGAATCACCCCTGGATTCATATTCTTGGGGTGGACGAGGGATATTAGAACTCTTATGGACTTCGGAGTAGGGACACCCTCGTTTCAGTATCGAAATTCGACCAAAGCTGTTAGTGTTAGGGCCAAACATCCAAATGGAACAGCGGATATAGATAAAGTAATTATTGTGGGGAGTACCGTAAAGGGAACTGATTTTAATTCAGAGGAGAAAAGGGATTTTGTTAAACAGGTGAATTTTGTTACGATTAATCAATCTATATCGTCGGTTTTCTAATGTAGTCGTTTAAAGTTTAATTTCTTTGTGCCAATGTTATAATTTTAATTAATTAATTGTTTTGTATATTTCAGATGATGAAGGATGCTTGGGACAACTACGTGAAATTTGCATGGGGATCCAATGAACTGAAGCCCATTTCACAAAGAGGTCATTCATCCAGTATATTTGGGCCATCTAAACTCGGTGCTACGATCGTTGACGCTGTGGACACCCTATTTATCATGGGACTGAATGATGAATATAAAAAGGGACGAGACTGGATTGCAGAAAATTTGGAATTTGATCATGTCGTAAGTTTTTATTAATATTCCTTTGTTATATTTACATTTTTTCGTGTAAATTTAATTTTTTCTTGTTTCTAATTCATAGAAAGCTGAAGTATCCGTTTTTGAAACTAATATTCGTTTCGTCGGTGGGCTTTTGACCGTGTATGCCTTGACTGGAGATACAATGTATAAGGACAAGGCGTACAGTTTAGCAAAGAAACTACTTCCTGCATTTGATACTCCTACTGGAATTCCTTATGCGTTGATTACATTACATTCTGGGGTAAATATTTTCTTCCATGTTTTGTATGTATAATTTAAATGTAAGGGGAAATTTTATTTTCGATATTAACTGACAAACAATTTTAATAATTACAAAATTACAATTACAGCATAGCAAGAATTACGGCTGGGCATCGAGTGGTTCAAGCATATTGTCCGAATTCGGCACTTTACATTTGGAATTCGTTTATTTGTCTGATATAACGGGTGACCCCATATTCAAAGAAAAGGTTTACAAAATCAGACAAGTATTAAAAGATCTTGACAAACCGAAGGGACTTTACTCCAATTATGTTCATCCGAGATTAGCAAAATTTACTCAGAGTAAGACTCCTCCACATGTTTTTGTATAAGTCAAAGTCAAATCACATTTAATTCGCACTATTAAGCTATTTTCTTTATTAACAGATCACGTATCAATGGGAGCTCTTGGAGACAGTTTTTACGAATATTTACTCAAGTCCTATATTCAAACTGGAGATATTGACGCTAGACAGATGTACGATGAAGCAATGGATGCTTTTGAGAAAAATGGACTTATTCGTTATTCTAAAGGAGGATTGTTATACTTTGCCGAGATGCGATACGAACGAATTGAAAGCAAAATGGATCACTTAGCGTGTTTTGCTGGTAATTTTCCATTTATGTACATTCGTGTGGTATTTATTTAAATTCGTTGCATCATTTCTGATATTTATGTTCCTCGTACGATTTCCAGTGCCCTACTAAACCTTATGAGTCCCATTGTGTATGCTAAAATATATTATTTCAGTATAATAATATTGTAATATTGTACTTAATTATGACTTCTATTGAATATTTCCATCATGTATGTACAATACAAGAATACAGCAAATAGTCCTACATTACCACTGCTCGTGGCTAATTTGTTATTCTATTTATCGAAAAGTGAAGTAGCATATAGAGAACATTTTGTACTTACATACTATAGTAATGAAACTGTTTACGATTTTTATTGATGCTTACTATTAGAGAACAGATAAAATTAAGTGTCATGATGTTTGCTATTTTAGAATGCACATTCAAATGGTAATATTATAAATTTTCAGGAGGAATGTTTGCCTTGGGAGCTCACACTGATCCAAACTTAGCAAGCAACCCGGCTTTGGACGCCCGATCTAATCGTCACATGAAAATCGCCGAAGGAATCACAAATACTTGTCACGAATCATATATTCGCACGCATACTCGTTTAGGTACAATTATTATTACATTATGCGATTATACCTGGCCCATTTTATCTTTTAAAGTAGAAACTACTGATTTGGAATTTGAATATCAATTGTTGACTAAAATACTCTTTGAATTAACAATAGGCCCTGAGAGCTTCAGATTCAGTGATGCAATGGAGGCTCGAGCTCTCCGGCAGAACGAAAAGTATTATATTCTTCGTCCAGAAGTAATAGAATCATATTTCATAATGTGGAGAGTAACGGGCGATCCTAAATATCGGGAATGGGGTTGGGATGCTGCCCAAGCTATTCAAAAACATTGCAAAGCTGGTCCAGATGGAGGCTACTCAGGACTAAGAAATGTGTACAGCAAAGAGCCACAGCAGGATGATGTGCAACAGTCATTCTTCCTTGCTGAAACACTAAAGGTATCATTATAATTGCCCAAACGTCATTTGGTTATTTTTTATATATACCATTCTAATGTAAGCTTTAATCTAAGCTGACACAATTCCAAAAGTCAAAAGCACCTTGCTAATTCCAATACTTTATTTGTGGTATACACCACTTTTGGAATTGAGGCAGTTCTGGATTAATGTATCTAATTTTGGAATAAAACGCAGGATATGAATAACTTTTATATAAATTGATGTATCCTTTTGTAAATTAATTTTTGTTTCCCTTTTCTAGTACCTGTACTTACTCTTCAGCTCGAAAGAACTAATGGATTTAGACTACTGGGTATTTAACACTGAAGCCCACCCTCTGCCAATAAAGGGGGTTAATCCCTACTATAGACAATTTCAAGCGAATTCCTAGAGCTGTGTTCTTACGTTCTTCAATTCAATGTTCGTCAAAGTCATCATCGTTCTACATAGTGTTTGTTACCCTTGCCTTGCCATTACTGAACTGAAATAGTGATTACTGAATTATATAGTGATGGAAAAAGTTGTAAAAACAAAAACTGATATGATATCCACATAATACAGATATAGCAATTTATAGCATAGTCTCGCCACTCCACTCAAATCCAGTGACTACCCCACAACCACACCATAAACTTAAATATGCTAATCACGACATAACAAAACCAAACCAAGGATGATTTCAAATAGGTTCAGTTTTTGCTAATCAAGTCTTAATGTACAAATATCGTTCTGTTTGTTTCATAAGATATGATTATAGTGGTTTAATGAAGAATGTTTATAAAATACTAATACATATAATGCAACCAAAGAGGACGTCCTGTTTTGATATAATCTTCCTGTGACCGGCTGAGGACTCTTCACCTGAACCTGACATGACCACTGAAAACATTGTGCAGTAGAGTTTAGAGACTATACAAAAGTATCATAATCCTATATCCAATCCACCAGAACCAGACCACTTTCGTTGCCATAAGTTAAATTGTGAATGAATCTGATCGTGACAGTGAATGGAAAAGGGAATGCCTGTTTTATATACTCAAAAAACTCAAAGCAAAAGCAGTGGAATGGAATGTGGGTAGGTAAGGTAGGGAGCTACTAAATTAAATGAAGTGTAGGATTATTAGTTTTTAGTTCCAAGCTAAAATATTTGAGAATAATAAAAATGTTATTAGATTAAATTCTGTGATTGTGATTGACGCTAGGCAAACAAGCGAATGTTTTGGCATTTAGGACTAACTTACATTATTACACAGATAGTAAAAGAGATAATATCTAAATACAAAAACTAGAGTTACTAATATCACTTGAAATGTAGATTTTTGTGTTGGAATGCACAACAATGAAAAAATCATGAATATAATCGAGAACCATATAAAGTTGATATGATGATTTGACTGATGTGTTAATAATGCTTGGCCAGGCTGTGTTCCCGTCTCCGCAGTGTATTATAGGCTTATATTTATAATTTATACGCACCCCAAAGGTACTTACTGTGCCACAAATGTTTTTTCGTGAATTTCCAATTTCCAAAAATATACTAATCGGCCATCAAAATTTAATACAAATTTTATCAAGACATTCTTAGATAGTAAATGCAGTGTTAGCTGTAATTTGACTTTTAAATGTAGCTAATTTGACTAGAGATGGCCAAAGATGTATAAGCATTGTCATATTTATTATAGGTTCTGAGAAAATAAGTATTTTGTTGAATGATTGCTATTTCTGTGGAAAATAATTTAGTTGTATGGCAAATGAATTAATTTGTGGTAAATTATGGGAAAATATTTGGGACACAAAAGTATTTTTGGGGTTAATTTAAAGTTTAAATATAAGCTTTTATGATATTCATCGTAGATAGGTATGTTTGATCGTTGAATTATGTTGTTATTGTATGCATATGCTGTGTTACGTTATTGTCAATAGAAATATTTGCCCGGCCTTTTTCCTGATTTGTGTAGTGTACGTTGTACTGTACTATAAATTGTAACAAAGGCTAATAAGGCAGACTGAAATGTCCTTTTATTTTCATGTTAAAATATTATTATGTATGTTATGTTGAATTGAATTTTTCCCATTTCGTGTATTTGGGAATATGTTATGGTATGGTACACATATTATTATAATTATATAAATACATACCTAATATATTATACGTATTATAAATATAAATATGAAATCGAATAGTGGATGCTAATGTTAATTGGTCGGGTGATGTGATGATAATCGTAAGTCACCACTTGTAAATATATATCACACTACTGAACACTGAATGAATGGTAATCTACTTTATAAAAATACACCTTATACCTGTTATATTACATTAAAATTGTATAATAGATAGAGATAGAGCACGTAAACTGAAGCGATTCTCTAAATCTAAATTGACATATAATTCCGTGTGAATTTTAATACTACTTAGATCTAGATTATTTTGCTCATTTTGAAAATGACCTGTATAAAGATTATTACAATGTAATTACAAATAGCAACTAGCAAAGTAATAGTTGCTCGACTCATAGCTCCTCTGTCAACGTCATAATGATTATCGTATTTATGTTCAGCTAGGTTGCAGTGCAATCTAAAAATTATTTATTAATAAACCTACAAATTCCAAAACTGAAATTATTGGAAAATGAAAATTATTTGCACTTTATTATTTATTTGAAACTTAGCACTGGGAGAAACTCCGATTGTTCACCATAAACCAAATGATGATTTAAAAAGTCACCGGTCCAATTCCGATCACATGCAGTACGGTATCCGAAATTCTGTTGACTATATATTAATATATTAGCTGTTTCGTTAATAAATTATTCATGTTAAAATTAGCATTACCATTATTGGTGGTACTCATAGACATGGACACACCCCCACACACACATACAAATGATACTATAATTTAAAATTGTAGTTATTATTGCAAGTTTTATTAAATACAAGTAAACAACTGGCCGGGGTGGGAAGGGGGGAACAGCTAAAAATGAAATATAGCTTATACTGTGTAGGTATATACAGTAGGATATTTAGGTACTTAGTCTCGAAATAAATATGTAGAAAAGTGGGGATATATGGGGGAGACTTACGGCAGGTAGCTCAGCGTCCATAGAAATAGAACACACTTCTTTGCGTGGATCAAAAAATAACACTTTCTTGTCGAATGTTCCATTAGCTACAAGATCATCCTGGGTAGCCAAACAAGACAGGCAACACGAGTTCTGTATTAAGTTCGCAAAAATAATCAAATTCGCATAAATAATCAAATTCGCAAAAATAATTGAATTCGCAAAAATCAAATTCGCAAAAAAATCAAATTCGCAAAAATCAAATTCGCAAAAAAATCAAATTCGCAAAAATAATTGAATTCGCAAAAATCAAATTCGCAAAAATAATTGAATTCGCAAAAATAAGCAAATTCGCAAAAATAATCAAATTCGCAAAAAATATTTTCGCACAATAACACACTAATGTATGTACATGTATGTACATAATGTGTTTTGTATGTATGTATGTATGTATACACATAATGTGTTTTGTATGTATGTATGTACTATACACATAATGGGGCTTTTCAACCTTGCCATCCCTAGTTACCTTGACGCTTTATCGTAAAAGTTTTAATGTGATTAGGTGAATTGACAAGTGAGCGGGTAAAACTAATTTAGAACCTAAACGCATAAAACTCATCAGCCAAACTCATAAACAGTTTGTTTTGAAATTTTGCTCACCGTGAAAATCAATTAACATTAAAATGCCAAAGTTATCTAAAAGAAAAAAGTTTACCAGAACACTTTTAATTAGAGGTTTCATTAACACCCTCTGGGGATCTGATAGGGACGTGAGCAACTCTCTTTTTGAAACGAGTTTGCTGTACTTACTGCTGCAAAGCACAAGATATCTCAGCCCCAGATGCACCAGTATACCAAAATGCAAATTTTGGTTCGAAAAAGTTCTGCCCCATTACGACAATTACAGATATAAATGTACATTGCGTGTGTCTCGAGATGATTTTGCCATGTTGTGCGATATAATAAAAAACAACCCAGTGTTCGAATGCAAGGGTAAAACCGAAATGATACCAGTGGAGCTGCAACTCGCTATTGCTTTGTA
>JAQFYC010006922.1:0-11355 GCA_034694165.1 Tomocerus mixtus
AGTAGAAAACGATCTATAATTCTCTGAATACTTTTTATATCAGACTTACCACTAGCATAAATAGGTAATCCATAGGTTACAGTAGAAAATACAATTGCTTTAAAGACTACGTACATCTCTTTCTTAGGTATAAATCGCTTATATTTTAACAAATTCACAGTCCTGTTACCAATCTTTTTACACACATAGTTAATGTGACTGGCGAAGGACAGCTTCTCATCTAGAATAATACCTAAGTATTTAAACTCATATTTCCTCATAATGGTATCATTATCATTAGTAATTACATTGTCACTGGGCAATACTAGCCCTCCTTTAGGATTGAAATAATAAACATAGTCAGATTTTCTCCAGTTTGGAGTGCTTGCATTATCAATACACCAGCTAAATAGCTGGGACATAGATTGCTTAACATTTGCAACCACATTACTTAATACAGGTGAAGATTGTGGGTTGGCAACATCATCCGCGAACAAAGTGGCATGGCCTTTCAAATACTTAGGTAAGTCACTAATAAATAGACAAAATAGTAAAGGACTCAGGGTACTTCCTTCAGGTAACCCACCCAAAATATCGTATGAGTCGGATTTAAATGTGCCAATGTTGATTGTTAATTTACGATTCATAAGATAGCTACATAATATTTTTAATAGGTACGGTGGGAACTTAAAATTACATATTAATTTGCTAATTAACAAGACATGATTAACATTCGGGAATGCCTTCTGGAAATCATAATACGGTACACATACATAATTTCTATTATCTATTCCTTTGTGTATATACGACACTAAATCTAAGATTGCATGCACTGTAGATAAGTTACGTTGAAAACCATATTGTTGTATAAGTTTTGTTTCCTCCATAATCATACAGAGACGCAGCTCACTCTCAATTATAGACTCGAAGGTCTTTCCCAAATAATGTATTACAGAAATAAGCCTATATGAACTGGGGTCGTTACTCTTTCCATTTGGTTTAAGTTGTGGTGATGCAGATGCATGTTTCCATTTGGAAGGGAAGACTCCAGATTTCAATGACACATTGAAGAGTTTTGTTATTGGTTGGCATAGAACATCCATCATTAGTTTGATCACTTTAGGGGGCACAAGATTTCCACTGCCAGGAGATGCACTAGGCTTTGCTAGCTTTAAATGCTTTAGGACACTTTCAGGCGTTATCTCAGGAACATTTAATAGTTTCAAGTTGCCCCATATCACATTAAGCTCATCATTGCAGTCCACATGTGACAATTTAAATGTATTTGAGAAGCAGTCTGCAATTTTTCCTTCAGAATTGTACACATCATTACCGTCCACCAGTTCTTTTACCAAAGTAGATTTTTTATCAGTATTTGTGAGTCTTTTGTATACCTTCCAGGTTTGACGAGAACTGTTTTCCTTCTTAAACTGACTATGGTAATACAGACGCTTAGCTTTACGTATATTTATATTAATATAGTTTCTTACTACTTTGTAATAAGATAATAATACAACAGAATCATATAATTTAACTTGTTTCTTTATATGGTCACGATAGTGAATGAGTTTTTTCAATTCTATAGTCAACCACGGTATTGGATTTGACTTAACATTGCACCGCATAGTAGGGGCTATAGAATCTACAACATCCAAGACTAGTTTGTCGAACATTTCCAACATTTCATCTACTGTGTCACAGCTATCCATTACTAACCACGGTACACTCTCGAATTCTTTAGCTGCTACCTTCACATCAAAGTTCTTATAATTTCTAGTAGTTATAACTTTCCTAGTAGAAACACATTTGAATTTTTTCCTAACTAAATATACAAAATCATGATTCGTTAAGTCACTAGTTATTACTCCTGTTTGCTTTACAAAATTAGGAGTATTAGAATAAACATGGTCAAGGAGAGATTTATATACAGTATGATGTAAGTTAATGCATGTGTGTGCGTGGAAGCGAAATGAATGATCATTTCAATAATAATAGGTAATGGAAATAATAATTCACGTGGACAGAATCCAGTTAGGTGATAATAAGTTAGTAATCAGCTAAATTAATGAGGCTTACAACATTCTATAACAAATTCAGTCAATCAAAACCTTGAAAGTTGTGGATCACCATGAGATTTATAATCCTGTCCCAGATTGCTTCCATTGTATACAAAATCTGTAATATTTAAAACTTTATCTGAACTCTATCTTTATCGTAGACATTGACGAGACTTTACAAAAGTTAAGTGATAATAGGCAACAAATTGTAGAAATTGCATCATTTTATTTTACAGGTAGGCACCTCACCTGCTGCAGCTCACCTAAGTTATTAATTACAATTTATTAAGGGTGCATCTACGATGGGAAGGCTTCAAGTGTAAAATGCAGAGGAGGTTACGTGAAAAGTATGGAAAAAGTTAATGAGATTGTTCAAGTTTGAACATTTTCCATTTTTGAATTTTTTCATGGATTGTACTTTTGAAATAGCCATCTGAAAGAGGGGGAAAATATATCTCGGGGCATCGTTTTCCGATTTGGCATATTTTGTCACATTTAAAGGATATTAACTAATTAGTCTGTTTTGTCCTATGCTCACTGTGTTAAAAAAAATTAAGCAAAAGGTGCTCGATTTTTATTTTTCATTAAATGAATTAGAGTACATGCGACCGTTATTTCGAAATTCTGAAGACAATTCCTTCTAGTAAAAAGATAGTTATATTAGTTGTAATTACTATAAGTTATGGAAGGGATAAAATATTAAGTATCATTAGCGTATAGAGATGCAAAAAATATTACTTATACACATTACACACAAATTACTCAATTATAAGCTAACGTTTATTACTTGTAACAACCTGTGTTATTTTATGATACTTGTTACAGTGAACATACCACAGACTATTTATTTTGCTTTTAAGCAAGCAATTCTGTCCCAAGACTCTTTCTAATCTACTGCATAAGTTCAAATATTCCATAATATTACGATGAATGGAACATAATGCCCACATCAGTAAAGGTTAAGCTAGTTAAGTTAACTCAAGAACCAGTGTTTTGCTCACTAAGTAGCTTCATGTCTGTTCTTACAAGTACTTACTACAATTTAGAATTTAAGTTATGAGATATGGTATGGAGTATGGGTCAGATATGAAAATATACATAATTAGAATATTCTGCATTATGTAGATTCTTCTAGAGACACACTTGGGAATCATGGCTCGCACTCATTCAATTTCTCATTCAATAACTAACAATTATTATCAATTAGTATACAAGTGGTTCAGAAACCACTTTGAATAATATAGATTCCAAATACCCAAGGCTATACCGACAAATGTGATGGAATGTGGAGTACAACTACAGTAGAGTACAACTATTTCAACTATAGTTGTGAAATATTCAAATCATGAGACTTGATTTGTTAAGTTTATAATAAGTAACAGCCTATATGTCACAAAGATATCTATATTATCATGATTATCTAATCTAGATCATATGCAATATGCACTACACCTTAATGCTATACTACAAATATATTTAGATGCATATAGTATCACATTATTGTTATTTCTTACCTTACTTTCCAAAGTGCCATAGAGGTAATAATGTGACATATTTAGAGGAAGTAACCATTATTATGCAAATTATGCTGTATCATAATACTTAACTTGTGCTACAAAGTGCAAAGACTGATAGTCATAAACATTTCATTTATATCATTTATTTATATCATTTAGTCATATCATTTATTCAAATTCAACGTAGCATTCGTGACCATTTCGTTTAACGCTGCGTTCCGTGCTGATATTCCAATTCCAACAGTAGTGAAATAATAAATAACGAACATTTTGAACACTGCACTGGATATTATGGTTATTATGGTTTACTTATAAATGTATTATAGTATAGATATAGATTGTCTGATAATATTACGCTTTATGCTACTTATATAAAAATATGACTAATCTTTGTGTTGCTTCACAACATTTACATTCTTAATTCAGCCTCAGTTCACTGCTACCGCGTTGTGCCTAAGTAATACATTACATTAGATTAAATAAATGTATCAGTAATACAATTTCTAGTTGCGGGATTACGAAGCTAATTTTATAGTAGTACATGGCATAGCTACCTTTTCGTGCTTTGCAATTACAATTAAATGACGGTTTGAAAGTAGCTAACAGTGTAAGTGTATAGCAATTATTTTATTCATATATTATTATTATTAGTTTTCTGAGAATTGAAAACCATTCAAAATATTTTAAAACACTTTTAATTTATCGTTACTAATTGTTTATATATTTATTAAAGTTCTAATAATAATGGACTTCAAAGCGAGCTCCTACAAATGCAGTGTGAATGCGTTACTGTGGCTGATGTGTCTAATTGTATTCAAATGCGAAGCTCATTATTTCAACTCGTCCCGAAATTTGGGGCAGCAAGGCGCATTTGTAGAGCCTTCAGTTGGACAGCCATGGCCAAAGCCTCAACTTATGACTGTCTATGGGCAGGATTTCCTAATTGTTAGGCCAACAATATTTCAATTCAAGGTAACAATCCGTACCGAACACATTTATTCAAAATGAACGAGATATTGAATTGAATTGGAATTTGGACCAATTACTCGATATTTAGGTCATAGGCTACACTTGTGACATTTTGGAAGAAGGACTTAAACGCTATTACAACATTATATTTTCATCGCGGTTTCGGAGGGGTCCACATGCACATGGGGAGGATTCAGGGGATGGGAACAAAGATTTTAACGGCTCAAGCAAACCATGGAAGAACAACTCGGCCTTCTTGGGATATTTGGATCAGTTGGAGATTGAATTGCTGGAACCCTGTGAGGAATACCCTCACGACCAAATGAATGAGTTGTGTAAGTAGACTCACATGAAGGTAAAGGGAGCACTTGAATCTTTTGAAATAAATTAAATAATTTGCAGATGAGCTGATAGTGAGTCCTCCGGACTCGAATGCCAAAGCGACTTTGGAGGCATTCAGCATTTGGGGGATTTTGCGAGGTCTTGAAACATTCTCCCAACTCCTTGCAGACAGGAACGACTTTGCCGTGGTTAGTAGGAAACCTTTTCTGGATCATACCATTCATATGTTATATTCATTATGATATTCCTATGTGAAATGTATAACAAAGAATTTCTGTTACACTTTAAGATGGAAATCCGATCTACGTTCATTTACGACTATCCCCGCTTTCCGTACCGTTCTGTTTTGCTTGACAGTTCCAGACACTTTATCCCCAAAAAGATTATTAAGCAAAATTTGGACTTGATGGCGATGAATAAATACAACGTGTTCCATTGGCATATTGTAGATGATCAGTCATTCCCCTATCAAAGTAAAGCAATCCCAGCACTCAGGTTCGTCTTCCCCCACATTGCATACATAATTATCTTTAATTATTTATTTACATCAGTTATACTAATTTTTATTCGACATAGTTAATTCTAGCGTATATCCTGACTGATGAATTATCAAGAGATGACTTTTATTGTTTGCAGTGAGAAAGGGGCATACCGTCAATACACTCATGTCTATACACAAGATGATATTCGGGACATCATTCAATATGCTCGATTTAGAGGCATCCGAGTAATTCCCGAGTTCGACACTCCAGGTGCCTGCATCCATTGTTACCCATTTACTATGTACATTGACATTTAGATTTATAAATTCCAAAATATTCTCCAAAATGAAATTATTACGTAATTATGTAGAAAACTTTGTTTAGTAAATGTTGTTCCAGATGCCATTTCTATGGTTCTACAATTGCACAACATATTTTTATAATTTTTTGTCTGGCAATTGGAGAAATTCTGGAATATATTTCTGTTGTCCTTATTTATGTAGAACTCTACTTATTGGTTACCAATTTTAACAATTTCTTTGCAGGGCATACTCAATCATGGCGCTTGGGAGCGGTTCCAGGATTTTTGACCGAATGCTCCCACCCGGATGGAACGCCAACGGGAACTTTTGGTCCTATTGATCCCACAAAAGTTGAAAACTACAATTTTTTGAAAACTCTGTTCCAGGAGATTTTTTCCGTGTTTCCTGACAAATATGTTCATCTGGGAGGAGATGAAGTGGATTTCTCTTGCTGGTACCATAATCTTAGTATTATTACTTATAGCTATTGAAGGAATGTGCTAATAAATAAAGTTTGAATGAATAGGAAGAGTAATCGCAACATCACCGACTTCATGGCTAATCTGAATTTGACAAGTTATGACAAGCTGGAGGAATATTATGTCCAGAAATTAATAAATATCATAAGGAACATTCCTGGGAACAATTCTTACATTGTGTGGCAGGAAGTGGTGGATAACGAAGTGGATATGGACCAGAATGCCATTGTTCAAGTTTGGATTGGGAATAATTATGCGGAAGAAATGTCCCGGGTGACGTCACTTGGCTACCGAGTCCTCCTTTCTGCGTGTTGGTATCTGGACTACATTTCCTACGGGGCAGACTGGATAAAATATTATAACTGTGACCCGGAAGCTTTTCAGGGTGACGAGAAACAGAAGAATTTGGTTCTGGGGGGCGGGCCCGCCCTTTGGGGGGAATACGTCGACTCCACCAATCTCATACCCCGACTGTGGCCAAGGGCAGTGGCCCCTGCCGAAAGGCTTTGGTCCAATGCCAGTGTCACTGACGTCAAGGACGCAACTCATCGCATTGAGGAACATCGTTGTCGGATGCTGAAAAGGGGCTACCGGGTTCAGCCCCCAAATGGACCGGGGTTCTGCCCTTTTAATGAGGAATAATGTCCTTTAAGTGTACATACATACAACCAGCCCTATTTTATATTCTCCCTCCTCGACTACCAAAATCCCAAATTCGAGAATTCTTAATTGAGATTCGTTGTTCTTTGTTCTGCTCGTAATTCTTACCTTCAGAGATCTTCATCTTTTATTGAGTAAATTGATACAAATAAATAATGTTACATAGCAAAATAATAATAAACAATTTTATGTTTTACATATTGAAGGACTTTCAATAGTACTCTTAGAATTTCAATACCTAAATATGAACTGTTATAAATATATTCGCATGTTTTTTACGTTTCTGTATGAGAAGCCAGAAAGTGTTCTCTAAAAAAAGTCTGACAATTAAACGAACCAAGTTTTTTATTTGTAAAATTTTCTTGAACCTCTTCTTTATGGATTTGCTGTGTCTGTCTGTCTGTCCGTATACTGCATAAATTTTGAATGAAACAAATTTTTCCAATTTTGTTTTTAGATTACGATACAGGTGATGATCAGGACGAAATGATTAGAATTTTGGCTGGCCACTATTTTTATATATATACTATTATTGTAAGTATAAACGTTCATTTAAGTCACTTATGAAACTAGGTTAGAGTAAGAATGGTCTCTAACGTATGACATTTATCCATAAAAAAGTCTATGTATATAATTATACATGGATACAATAGTGCATGTATTAGTGCATGGTCCATGACACTACATTGCACAGTGATATCATATGATTTTACAATAAATTAATTACTGTATTTATATATAGTGACAGTGTCTCGTATCTAATCTGTTGCTAGTTGTTCATGAATTATATTACAGTACAGTAAACTTAAAAGCCATACAAGTATGCATTTTCTTTAAAAGTTCAGCATTGTTTGTGCATAAGTAAAAATAGGGTTCACACTGCAATTAATTGCGAACGTGAAGTGTCATTAGACTAATAAATGTAAATGTACTCTTGCACTCGATGTACTCTACTTTAAAATTATTGCACATAATATGAAGGTCATTCAACTCAAGCAGGAAAGAATGTATAATAATTGTATTGTATATTATACAATAAAAGCACGCCTTTGAGTGACGGCATCGCTTTGGCTAACGTTGTTGTAGATCTGGAAAGAGCACTTGAAGTACCTTTCCCGTCTCTGTAATTTATTGATCAAAATAGTAAGAGAAAATGAAAATATCTTTACGAATCATTATTTTGCTCTGCACCCTCCTCACTTCCACGCTGTTGGGTAAGCAAGAAATAATTCTTTAGAAATATAAATACCCACGTAGGTAATTAAATAAAATAATCTAATTTATTGTAATGCTTTAGTTTCTGGGAATCATCCAACAAGACATCATCGTGGACGTTCGAGTGGTAAGTAATATATTATTTGTACAGCGGTGCACTTTGTACTAAATAAAAATCATGCATAATGATGAAATTGAAATAAAGGGCGGGGACGGGGTGCCCTTCTACCCCCTCCACCAGGTTCATCCTCTGAAGAGGCCAAAGGACAACTTAAAACGGAACAGCGGAAGGTCGCTTCCCATATTCGATTGAGAGCAAAAGACAAATTCAAGAAATTCCATGAAAGTAAGAATCTCATTCTAAGAATTTACAAAACTATTTAAGAAAATACGATTGATGTGCAAATGTGTCTATAAATGTTCTATTTTCAGAAATGGCAGCAAAGAAGAAGCAGATTGAAGACAAATTCTAAGAATTTCTAAGCATTTAAAATATTGGTGACTTTATTTGCTATTTGTATATAATAAAATAAAGAATAAAATCGACTGCATTTGGGAAAAATCTAGAGATACTAAAAATGTCATTAATTTGCACCATGATCATGTCTACTATATTATTTAAATACTTCCCCGGTGTCTTATTTATAGCATGAATATATTATAATTTATTATTTCAAGACTACACAGTAGGTGCCCATGCCAAAACATTCTTTATCATAATTGAATTATAATTCCAAAAACTTTTATGCAACACAGTCCATATTTTCCAAGTTGTACATTATATGAATGAATTAAAGCTGTATGTATGAATACTAATCAAAGTAAAAATAAGGGGTTTATATATTTGCAGTAACTTAGTTTTGGTTAGCAAAAAGCAACACAAAAAGCAAAAGACTTGTAATTTATTTTCCTTTTTAGCTTTTGAATATTTATTCACCTGAAGAAACATGAATTTCATTGCAACAATAAATGGCTGACTGGCTTGATTTTCTTCCAACATATTTATATTAAATATTTTTTGAATATAATCTATAAGTAAAATATTTCTATTTTGATGCGTAGGCTTAAATGTTTTTATTTTTACTGATAAAATAGTACCTAGTTAAAAAATATTCTTTTATGGGATTTATTCAGGTTCCTATACGCGAAATGAGCAAAATTCTGATGCTTCTCCGTGCAAGGCACAAATATATTGTTTGAGGATAAAAGAACTATTTTGGCTCCAGGTACAGATATCCCCTCGATCAAGTCCCCTGAACAGAAGCTCTTCGTATCAGATCACAGAGTGGTACATTTTTGTTACCAATGTTTGCTACTTGTATCTCGACCCTGGTACCTACAGCTTCTTTATTTAAATTCAAGAAATGGAATCTTCGTATCTCTCGGCACCAGACTCTTGAAAAGGCTCAAAATAAAAATGTTTTCATCAACCGAGAGAAAACTAGGAATTAATTTCAGTTCCACTTGGAAATTCAGGAAGAGCACTTCAAAACGGACGTCTCCTCAGCTACCAGTAAGTTTACTCCTTTCCAGAATTATGTCTTTCGAAAATCCAGACGAAGAAATGGGCGATTTTCCAGTGGTACTACGATCTGTCGAAAACTTGGGGTCTCCGGAATATTCTTATCCACACAACAGCTTAGCCACAACGGCATCTGTACTAAACAAGATCAACACTGACGACAATCAAAAGTCCACTTTGTTACACCGTCGTCAGTTGCGAAAGGAAAATCTGACAAAGTTGAGAGCCTTAAAGAAAGAGGCTGAGGTCAAAGCCAAGGGCCTTCTACCGAAGAAGTCCCACGACTTGGAGGATACGAAGGAAATCATCCCGGAGAAGATATTGTGTACAGAAGAATCTTCGAGGAAGGTTAGGGAGCAGATCTTCGACTTTATGCATGGACCTGGAGCCTTCCAAAGAGGTCAACTCTTCCTCAAAAGTTACAAAATTTCAAAACGGCAGCCTCTAAAAACGGTAATTTATTATTAATTCAATTAATTTTATTTTTACTTATAAATAATTAACTAACAGTGAAATTATTAATGGATAATATGTATGTATGTGCAAAATAAATATATTTTTATTGTGTGTTTATGAAAAAGGAATCCGTTCCTGAAGAAACTGTCACTGAAATTGACGATGAAAAATGTTCGTCAACCTGCAGCTGCAAGAATTTCGAGTTTCCCGAACGTGATGCCGATTCAAATTTGGCCGTTGTCAACTTCCTTGTCCAGAAATCTAGCTGTTATTCTCCTAAAGGTAGAAGGTACTTTATAAATTGTAATTATTACGTCATTTTAATAATAAAAATCTAAATGCGCCCTGAAAGTGCCAACAAATGAAATCAGCTATTTATTTATTTTTTATCTTTAATATATTTCAGGAAACGAGACTCCGGAGTCGATCTTGGTGACCACCGACAGCACTAACGATGATCTGGACATTTTAATCATCACAGCAGAAGATGACGACTTCCCGGACCCTTTGGACTCCAATTACAGTCCACCTACTACTATACAGACATAAAATATATATAAATGAACTAATACTAACGATAAGCAACACCAATGAATTTCTAATTTACGAATATTTTTATATACCAGGAGATTTTGGAGATTATGTTTCTAATTATTAATTTCTATATAGAATTGGTCTGTTTTGTATTTCTATTTTAATGGATTCCTGCCCTATTTATATATTTTTATATTTTGGCTACAAGCCGGTAGCAGAGTAGAGAGTAGATGCCATTAAATTCTTGGTCTTGGTGAATTTTATAGAGTTTTACATGTTTTAGAAATGATAATTTACGGCGCAGATTAATTAAGCATTTACGGTCGTAATTATTAAATGAACCATCTGTAATTGATTAATTAGAAATAAATTCGGCAGATTTTAAGTGTTTTCAAGCTGTTTTGGAGTAGTTCTCATTTCGGATTTTAGTTTATTGAGACAGACTACATGCAGGTGCATTTGCATAGTATTCGCACTATTAATAATTAATCTACATAATAAGCAATTAAAAACCATATTAACTATCATAATGTAGAGCATGTAAGCCTATACCGAGCTTAATTCGAAGAATTGTTGCACTAATTTTAGGTTGTCCCAAAATCCTAATAAATACAGAAGCCATAACTGGTTGTTTGTACATAATATCTTGACAATTGTTAATATTAGGATATTAAAATTAAAATTTACTTATGTAGCCTAACCCAGTTCGAAAATTAAGATTTAGTTGTAACTGTATGTATGTATGTATATATGTATGTAGCTAACCCGACAAGCACAAATACCGATTTCATGCTGGCAGCATGCTGGCAAGTTCCGATATATTACAGAAACGCCGTTACAG
>JAQFYC010006923.1:0-11354 GCA_034694165.1 Tomocerus mixtus
TGCTAAGTAAGCCCACTGTGGCTTGAGCGGTAGTGCGGCTCTACTCTATAGTAGGTTGCACTCTCCCATTAAACACAAACGTATCGGTATGTAATAGTAATATATAATATTAAAAAATGCATCTTGCTATTTTAATTGTCGTGTAAAATGTCTCTTGCAATTTTCCCATTATTTCAGATCTTGTAACTATCATCGATTTTTCTTGTCACTTTAAATTATTCCCATTGTTTAAATCCGGGATTCGTGTATTTTAAAAGCAGTTCCACTGTTTCTCTTAATCAAGCCACTCAGCCAAAATCACAAAATGTGGCACATGAATAAATTTTAGTTCTTTGGCTTCCATCACCTGTTTCACACATACCATAACCATTCCATAGGGATACATGTGAAACTAGCAAAATGTTGAATATCTTTACTATACTGTTGCACTTTTTAAAATTGTTATACTGTAGCTATGTATCCAGCCTACTTATACAGTGCAAATTAATGTGAATATTTATATGCTCAGTTCATTCTACAGTCTACATTCTACATTCAACAGACAGACCAGATTTCCCCGTCCATTTACCATTCAACCATACCATGAATTAAATAGTAACTTTCACTTGCATTCAATTAGAACATGTGCTGCTATGGTACAGTACAGATACACACAATGTTCTATTCACTAGGCACATTTTATACATAAATCTAACTAATTAAATAACTAGTGGCATGGGTACACTATCCCTTTACTAATAGTTTACTGAAATAGAACATAAGTAAGACGTAGTAGTTGATATTGTCCTTATAAAGCATTACATTACATTAATTGTGATGTATATATAAAGGAAAAGAAAGAAATTGTACAATAAGGCAGGCAGGGAAATTAATTGGTGCACTGTAATGTCTCTAACAGAGATGTGTGTATGTAGAGTATAACGTACAGTACGTGGAGTGCAGAAGTTAAACCAGAAATTTAAATTGAAAGCCTAAAGCATTTAGTTCCTTCTTTTGTTTCCCTTTCTTTCATTGTTTCCCTAATACAAATAACAAGACCAAGGCAGGCCATTGTGGCCTGGCATGGCATTGTGAAAGTTCTATGTAACTCAAAGGTTAACTCCTTTTCCTTTATATTCATTAGAGGCTAACTATAATATTGTTATTCTCTACTTATTTATGTATATATGCTCTGCATATTTTGTTAAGCATATAATTCGGTATAATAACAATAATAATAATAATGAATGGTTATAGTGAAAGTAGAAAGTAGAAAGTAGAATAGAATGGGGAGATGTTGGAATGGGATAAATAATAGATAATGTAAATGTCTCCGTGAATTGAGTGATGCGTGACGTCAATCATTTTCAACTTTAGTTTTGTTTACCTTGTTTAGTTAGCAGTTAGCATTAGCAGAAGAGGACAAGGGAAAGCTGACTTTCACTTGCTCTTTCCCTTCCCTACAACCTACAGCCTACAGCCTCTTGCAGGGGAAAGGAACTCCATTCTAATGAATAAATTATTACCTAATGTAAAATGTTACCGGATGCAAATTAAGTTTTGAGTTGCATTGTCATGTCAAACACACACTTCCCTCCTATCCATAACCCAGAATCACATTAACCTCCTTTACCTAAGTTACTCCCACAATGATAAATGGAAATTCAATCAAAGCTGCATAGAATTGGATCTATCCCCGCTTTCACTTATATATTTAGTATACTTATACTACTTACTGCTCAGTGGAATGATTTATCAATCTAATTTATAATTTTTGGATAAGTACTATAACTGAAAGTTATACAAAAAGGAAATCTAATTTTTTTAGAATTATGGCACTTGATGTCCAAAAGTATTAAATTCTGCTTGTAATGTCATTAGCATTAAAATATTGACGAATGGAAATATTCTTTATTTATAATAACTTTCTCTACGTTTAGTTTTGGCCAAACCAAAATGGCCAAAACACCGCTAAAAGCAAAATACTGTTTATGTGCACCGGAAATAGTAAAACACACGCAAATGTAATTAAGTGCCTACCATTTATTATGGTTTTATTTACCTCCCGTCAGGATTATAGTATTATTGTCACATATTTAAGAATTTACTAAGGAAAGTTACTTCAGATAACACTAAAATTTACAGATGTAGTAAAATTGATCTAAAATCTAAAGTTGAGATTTAGACTGCAGTTAATGGTTTGGCAAGCACTTAGTTAATTACCATTATAATGGAGTGTTGAAAGTTTGCCAAGTATTAGATAGCACATAAGAAAATGCATTAGAATTATCTTTATGGAAGATGTCTTCCTCCTTGAGAACTGGAAACTCATTTTATTTATTGTCCGCTGGATGTCTTTCGACTGAATGATTTCCAGTTGGCTTTGGCTCTATTCTAGCAATAATGTTATTACATACTACTAAACGATACGTAATGCACTATTATTATTATGTCGCTATATAAAAGTTATATTTGCCACTTCAAATTATAATCATTTGATTGTGTAATGCTTCAGGGATGGTTACTTTCTTGGCAAAATAACTTTGACCAGATCAGGAATGTCCCTGCAAACTAGAATTTTTAGCATAGGTAATCCGTATTTATAAAATCAGCATAAAACTGACGTAGTCCAAAAATTATGCTCTATTTTTCGATACAACATTTTCGATGCAAAACATTTCTATTTACTCGATCATTTACTATATCCTTCTGTTTTTGTTGCCCAATAAGTAAGATAGGAAGGATATTACAATTATCTTTTAATAAAATTTACTTTCGCAATTGGATTATAGTTATATCTTGTGCCACATTTAAAATATTAAAAAATCATCTTCATGTTTTCACAGGCCTTGAATCCTTGTTACATAATTTGGAATATCTACTGACTACTGTACTATCTGTATAGCATTATTCTCGGAACGTGAAAGAATTTACATTGCATTGCCTACTTAGAAATGCATTGGCACGGCAGTGAGTATAATATTAGAGAGTAAAGTGGGTTAGGTCCCTTGCCGTCTCTGACTTTCTCTGTGCAAAATTTTAGGCGTGTTTCGTGACGTTTCATGGATTCTTTATTATCGTTTTAAATTATGCCACCTGGACAGTCCTAGTGTTACGTCGTCCTACCCAGGAAATGGTGCAAGTAGGTGGCCAAGTGGAAACAAAGATAGCAGCTCCACTTTCACTATACTTTCTCAATAATAATACAATGATGAAGAACAAAGTCGTCTACAAATAAACTCACAATGCAATCTCTTAGCCAAATCTCTTAGTATACATAAGAATGCAGTATACAGAAGAAAACACTAATGATTAAAGCATAAACTATAATAAATGGCTACTATAATAACAGTACCTACATAATGTTATTGATATTATGTATTTGACTTCCTGCTTGTAACGTTCCAGACTAGAAATACAACTACTACATACAATGCACTACAACTACACTAAAGGAAGGAAGGCAAGACAAGAAGGATAAAACTAAAGATAAGCCAAAGGAAGATAAATAGTTCTTACACAAGATAACAATTATACTTTAGAGAAATGTCTTGGACTTTTATGTAAACTCAGTCGAGTGTAGGAAATTTAGTTCTCACTTACTTCCACAATACAAACGCGACGTAGACTTCTGCTCCATTCTTCGTCATCTATTCAATTCAAGACGGATGGTATAGATATATCATACGGGGATATATCATAGCTCTATATTTCAGAGAAAACTCTTTCTATTGTCGTTTGCAATAATTGAAAGAGTTTCGCGAGAAAAACGTCACTGTCTAACAATATGCATAACTAACTATGCATAATCCCTGACTGAATGCAATACTTACTTTTTTTGGGAGACACGACAGGACTGGGAAGTGTCAGAACGTTTCATCGAATTACTAATAGCAGGAAAACATTTTTTAATTATTCATGTTGAGCATATTTATCTGTACTAATAATAAAATTCCAAAATTCTAACAAAGTTCCTAAATGACAATCTATATCCTAATAGATAATAAAATAGTAAAAAATGTTCTAAAGTTCTTTGCTTTAGACTTTAGATATGAATGCCTGGGTTATTGAATAGGTATTAGGCACATCGGAAAATGTAGGCCAGAACAGGAGGCTTTAGAATTGTGAAAAGACGGAACGGGCTGTAGGAAAAGATTTTGTGAGTACAAATACCTAGAAAATTCACATGTTTAAAATTTTCAGTATTAACTGCACATAGCAATAGGTTAGTAGTTAGTAGGTACCTATGTTACTACATACATTGTATTATTTTGAGAATGTTGATGTTATGTGAGAAGGAAAGCCTTGAGATGTTGATTTGTATCTTGACAAGCCTATTTGGCATTCCTTCCTTGTATATATACATACATAGTACATATACACGTAAATAAATACAAAATACATACAGCAGATTTTA
Source organism: Tomocerus mixtus (assembly GCA_034694165.1). Lineage (NCBI taxonomy): Eukaryota > Metazoa > Arthropoda > Collembola > Entomobryomorpha > Tomoceridae > Tomocerus > Tomocerus mixtus. The sequence goes on from JAQFYC010006923.1 coordinate 4,397, forward strand.
GACTGAACTGACTAAGCTTTAAGCTAACTAACGATAAGACTAACAGTAGGTAATAGTTCTACTTTCATGTACTTACTAAGTGAAGGAGTGCCAGGCCAGCATGGCAGCATGAGCACAAGAATCAAGAAACTGTAGAAGATGTAGGGGAAGCCTTTTGTATAAGAAAGGATTACTTGTGGGAATAAACACTCGATTGAATTCGCTCGTCTTTTCTCTATTTCTATACTCATTCTCCTTTGCATTTAATAGTAGCTAGTTCCTAAATATTTATTTATTCTTCTCTGTGTGCTGTACAGGTTTGGCATAATGTTATGTATACAGATGTACATATGTACAAGTACATTCACTGAAGATACTTATACACTACACGCATACATACCACTATTAGTATTTTGTTCATGTAGTATCTAGGTTTATAGATTCATTCTGGAACTTGGACTAAATTTAAGGTAGTGTATATACGTATATATGCCCTAGTCCTGGATAAATTGGATTACAAATATTAGATAGCGCTAAGCAAAATATTTCCAATTAGGCGAGAAATGAAAAACTTCACAATCCAATTCTTCTGAAAAGAATGAAATTAAACGAAGGAATTTGGCATTTATTCCTCTTTTCAAGCAAAACAATTAAAATAAGAGTCGGAAACTTTTTTTTACCTGGTTTGCATTATGTTTCTCATTGTTTTCCTCGATTTTTTGCTATTCAATGATCATTTAATGTTTATTATGAGAATTGTATTGTGCGCTATTTAACGCCATTCAATATTAATATCTAACAGATTAAAAATAGATCTTCCAGCTGCTAACTCAGTCCTCAGTAATAGTAGCAGTAATGAACCGGCACGAAGGTAAATAATGTTATCAATTTAGAAATATGAAACGACTGAACTATTTTTTCTCTATACCTATATCGGTCCACCAAGTATACAATACAAATACAATTATAATATTTATTATTTTTGTAATGAATTGGATAAAGAACTTGAAACTAGTTAAAAAATAAAAAATAATTAGCCACTATGCATAAGGATAATAAGGTTTACCTTCCTTTGCCATGATTACACACCAAAACGCTGAATGTCTACTAGAGGTATGTATACCAACACGCATACAGTTATTACATCCAGTACAACGTAAGTATTACATTACATCATTCTATATGCCTGTATAGCTATAAAGAATATCTGAGTGAGACAGTGTGGTATTATTTATATGTGTCACTAGTTGATATTGGAGTGTAGTCAGAGAGCACACACACGCGGACAAGTGTTCCCAGTCAAGTCACTCACTCTCTACATAAATAATAAAATCAATAGATCCCATACGAAAGAGTCTTGATGGAAAACAAGTCACACTCAATTCAATACATACATACTAATACTCCCATTCAGTTTCCCAGTAAAATATCGATTTTTCCAAAACGACATGCATTACATTCTTATTTAGATAAGCTAGCAATCTGAATCCGTTGCATGCATCCACCTTTACGAGCCAACTATAGTTTCAAATTCAAAGAACTATAAAAATTTAGCTAGGAATGTATTCTTACCTTATTACATGCCCAAAGGTAAGCAGTAAGCACTAACTATAATTTTACATATTGTTGGCTTGTAGGTAGCAGGAGTGTATTGTATGTGGTATTTCGATCTATAGAGGCTTCTCCAGTATCTCCAGTACAAATTGTCCTGCCAAGCAAAAGAAGAGCAAGAAGAAACAAGAGGAGTACAAATCTACTAAAAAAGAAGGCCAATTTCTATCTATAGTAGTATTTACACATTTATGTATGGCCTCTCCTGAAAGACACAAGGGATGCTACCTATATTTATAAATAGACTTTTACCTCCACTTCACCTCGCTACAGTTTACATAGAACACGCAGTGACAGTACGGAGGGTTGTGTGTTGGGTGGGAAGTTTTAGCACATTTTTTCATCTGTAACTATGTAAATACATAAAAGAATTATGAAGTAGAAAGGTTAGCCCTTTGGGATTAAAAAAATACCATTATAAGATATCTATTTGTACACACTGATACATAGTAAGAATTAGGATTAGGAATCCACATATTTGTATACGGGATATGACAGAAGTGTACATATTAATGCTTTCCTATTTCTATAAGAAAATTCAAAGCAAACCATCGGAAATTATTATCTTAAGAAATTCTGACTACGATCATACAAAAAATTTCCTTCTTATAATTTTATACATGGCTAATGATAAGAAATAATGCATTTATGAAGACATTAGTACATATCAAGGATATGGTATATCTCTCTAACTACTGAAAGAATGGACATGAATATCAAATCGTATTCCGTGTTGTAAACACTTCTAAACAACAGCACTTACATATACCTACATTGAATTTATTGGATATTTAATATACTTAACAATTTTATATTGAGTGGCATTGAATTAATAAATGTAATTGTCATTATTCATACCTATAGATGGTAAACATATATTTATGTGGTATGTACATGACATAATGTAAATTTAAACTACAAGTTACGTCTATTCAATAATTCTATAAATGGAATTGTGGTGTTTTCAGTTTCATTGCTACTAGTCAACAGAGCCAGAACAATTGTGATTTGATTAGCATCAATTCTGGTGTGCATCTGCGTGGAACAACATATTATTGATTCCCACAACGCAGAATAATAAATAGAAACAATATTTGCTTATGGTGCGCAAATTAAACAAAGGGAACCCAGTTCATTAAGGAAATTTTATCAGGAGGTAGAGTCAGAGTCGAGCCACAGCACAGCAAATAATAAATGGAGTGAACGACGAACGAGTGCATCTCACTAGAAAGAGCAGATAATAGTAATGTGGTCTGCAGGAATAAAAGGTTTTCTTTCTAAAGATAAAACATTTTGCTGAGACACTACAAAGTTACATAATAAAGTCAAAGCATAATAAAGATATTAGTTTTAGGTATTAAAGTACCATTGTATTGCATTGCATTGCCAACTTTTACAATAGTCTATTCTACTAGTGTCTAGTTTATAGCAAAAATGATGTCTATAACCAATGAAACGAAAATTGGGTTACCTTCTATTTATATGTGCAAGAAATTTTTATGTACTATTAGTATTGTAACTAGAGTAGATATATTTCAATTACTACATATATTAAATACCCTTATGCATTATACTTATACATACATACATCACAGACCTTTATATACAAAGTTGCATGGTTAGCATGCTGTTACAGTACTGTGGTATGGTAAATGGCTGGAGTGTAGCAAGTAATTAAATCGAATCCATCAATTATGTTTGATCCAAATTGGCTAAAGCCAAATTGGTGGATAATGGTCAACCATTTAACAGGTTTCTTATAGCTGATCTAAAGCCTAAATACAAATGACATTTTTTTCTGGACACTTACATCATATGAAAGCACAAAATCTTCCAGTGGATAAATATAGACTTTTTTGGTGTATGAACTATATGTTTTCAAAAATTGTACTAACGATAAGTACTGTAATAGATCTACTACTTAAAAAGGAACGTAATTTTCATTAATACCTTACTTAAATTGTAATTGGTACAAGAGTTTGTAAAAATACTTTTCGAAAGTTGGCAAAAGCGCCTCTGGCGACTAAATACTCATTTTCAGATTTAAATGGAGATGTTCCACGTATGTGGGTACAATAGGTTGGATTGGATTGGATGTATAGCTGTATAAGGGAATTCCGATCCAAGTAAAAAATTGAATTGATCTGCTATATTTGTGTGTAAGTAGCTATTTATAAGGTGAACTGGATTGTGAAAGAGTGCGAGAGAAAGAATGGGAAATGGAAGGAGGCTTTGTGGGAAGAAAGTGAAGGAGAAAGCTTAAAGTTTGTGAGTGTAACGTAAGTTGAGTGAGTTCCCTCGCTTGGTCTCTCGCAAGCCAAGTCAATTCTGAAAAGGAAAGTAAAGGAACCCACCTTCCTTACTTAAGTTTGCAGGATGAAACAAGCTAATCCTGTGCCACAGCAAACTTCAATCAATTCGATGCAATGTTGCGTTGGTGGCTTGGCTTGGCTTGGCTGGGTTTTCCTTGTAGGCACATACACTATAAATAAATACTTATAATAAATATACCCTGAGGAAAATACACTTTCACCTTATGCTAACTAAATGTAGGCAGACAAAGCTAAACATAAGTAAGTAAAGTAACATCAGTTTTATATACTGCATACATAACGTGCATAAGTTTGTAGTACTTGCTATATCTGTAGCATGCATACATTTTAATACATACATATTATATTAATTAATATTGAATACCCGTAATCGTCCGTGTATAGCATTTTCTATATATCTATATATATTTGTATTAGTATATAAATACTATATGAGGAAAGATATATTTTAAATCTTCAAATCCTTATTTCCGCTTGGGTGAACTTTGAATATTATCGAAATATTGTCAAAACCGTTTTTGGCTATTTATAAAGGGAGCCTAGAGCCATACTGCTTTATTCCTCATAATATAGTGTTATTACCTATATAATACCTTAGCTGCTTCCCCGAGACAATTTTCTCTAAATATAATGTAAATATCTCTTAAAGGTACTTAGGGTTTGTATTGCATATAATGTATAGTAGTATATGTTGTAGAAGAAGAAAGTCTTGAATAGACTTGCAAAAGAAGAAGATGAAGAAGAAGAAGAGGAAACCAAAGGAAAGAAAGCCAACTTAGCTGAAAATAGAGATAAGTGGGAAGTGTACCGAAACAAGTCAACACCACAGCAGCAGACCAAACCAGAGAAGAAGGCACGAAGTCAGTCAGTGGGACACTAAGAAGGAGACACAGAGAGAAAGAAGATATTTGCAGGAGGACTTGCCAAAATTCCTCAACTTACTTTACTTAAGTTGTATTGGTGACTTAGCTAGACGCAGTCAGACACTCAGTTTAGTCTCTCTATTATTTAGTTCACTTTATTCTCTCTATCTCATTTCTATTTATTTGGCTTTCACTTCCCTCTTCCTTGCTTTTATTTGCCTCAGCAACTTCATTTGTACTGCCAAGCCAAGCCACTACTACTCCTCGAAGGCTACAACTTCTTTGTGTTCAGCTAAACTAACTAAGTAACTATCTTTTTGTATGTATGTATGTATCTACTACACGTTTGAGTAAAACTATGGGAGCGTCCAAATATCATGTTGTCAAAGTAAAAAGGGCGGAGTACTGAAAAGCAATAAGAGATAAAACATTCTCATCTAGTTTCTAACATGGGAAACAAAAATCTCTGAATGAAATTGTCATAGACGTCGGTACTGGTGGCAGGGGCACTGGTGCAAAAACCGCAAAACTTCCCGCGAACCGTAGTGCACCTCGAAACTTCCCAATTTCCCAAAAAAACTTCCCAAACCTAAGCTGACAAATGGGCCTTCGGCCCATTGGTCAGCTTAGGTTTCCATGTTAGGTATGTATATGCTAAATTCGAAGTTTAGAAGTTAGAAAACAAGGGCGAACGCAGGAAAAAATTTCGGAAGAGGCTCAAAATATGCGGTTCAAAAACAGCAAAAAATCGCGCGTGGCGCGAAAAAAATTTTGCAATTTTTGTTCATTTTTGCAATAGGGGGCTGATTTTACCTCCAAATTACAACGAGGGTCGTTTAATTTTGCTGTTTTTATGAGCAAATTATAGAGTTAAAACATACAAATTTAGCAAAATCGCGCGTAGCGCGAAATTTTTTGGTATTTTTTGTACATTTTTGCCCAATTTTACAATAAGGGGCTGATTTTACCTCCAAATTACAGCGAGGTGCGTTAAATGTTTGCTGTTTTTATGCAAATTATACACATTTAACAAAATCGCGCGGAGCGCGAAATTTTTAGCCGTTTTTTGCTCATTTTTGCCCATAGTAATATCTAGTGTACGCCGAAAATTTGCCGAGGAAAGGGGAGAGGGAAATCAAGCTATGCTACACAACACCCGACCCAAGAGGCGTATTCTATTTCAAAACTTGACCAATTGGTTTATTTTATTCTGAACATTTTTGATGTTTAATATTTATCTACTGCCAGTGTTTGTAATTATCATTCAGTAAAGATACTTTCTACACAACCCAGTAATTGATAAGCTTTTTTCCATTTTCTTTCCTATTTATTTATTTAACCCTCCAATGTTTTTCAATTTGACTTTTGATTTCAGCATTTTGCCTTCCCATATTTTCGTTGCCCTTCCCAGTCCCAGTCACAGCCCCAGCTTTCATTTGGCTTCCCAATATTTTCCATTTGTCTTTCGATTTTAGCATTTTGCCTTCCCATATTTTCGTTGCCCTTCCCAGTCCCAGCCCCAGCTTTCCTTTGGCTTCCCAATATTAATATTTTCCACTTGTCTTTCGATTTTAGCATTTTTCCTTCCCATATTTTTGCTGCCCTTCCCAGGTTTCCTTTTGTCTTCCCATTTTTTTCTAATTTTTCTTTCGATTTTTTCTTTTCCCTTCCCATTTTTTCGTTTCCCTTCCCAGTTTTCCTTTTGCCTTTCCATTTTTTGCCCCATTTTTTCTTAAAAAACGGTATACCCGGGCCTTCGCCTTCGGCGAAGGCCCGAGCTTCCCGCGAACGTGGTTCCCAGGTTTCCGCGGTTTTTGCACCAGTGGGCAGGGGGCTAAGGCCACCACTTGAAATTCAGAAAAAAAGTCTTACATATTTCGCGATTCGAAAAATTGAATTACTCAAATTGGAATACAAAGGATAATAATATTAACAATAAGAATTTTGGATACAAGAAATGACAGTTAAAGAATTGCATGCAATTAAATAGATTTTATGATCATCATAGTATTTGAAGACTCCTTAGTCCTTGTAAATGCCAGGTAGGTATCTGGATCTACATGGTAGTTGAATATCTGTCATAAAGTAGCTGCTAAACTTGTAAGTGCTCTGCCGGTTGAGGTTACAGTGGAATGCCCAATCGTGTCTCCGTCAGCGAATGGGTGTGATCTA
>JAQFYC010006924.1:0-11353 GCA_034694165.1 Tomocerus mixtus
TTAGGATTGAAAAACTGAAATGGCAAAATTTTAAATTTTGTGTAGGAGTTTACATGGGCGCGCTAGTTAGCCTCTCACGAATTTGCTTCCCCTGGTGCCTACCCTTAAACACTGCAAATTATTGCTTTATAGCGGGAAGTTCACAATCTTTCAAAACCTACCTAAGTACCTATTGTACAAGAGGTCATTTTGTCAACGATTAGTTCAGTAAATATTTATTTTAAATTTAATTCCCGTGACGAAGACTGAATTTTTTAAAGTCTCGTTTTCAGTTTAAAAAAAGCCAAGAAACAAAATAATAGGTACTCCCATTTGTGTGACTGACACAATATAAGTTGATAGTTGATAATTATAAAGTAGGTATATTAAAAATAATATCTTCAGTTTAAAAATTGAACGCTGATAATTTTAATAAATTCAGAAATCATCATGGAAGCAGAAAACGAATTGGATGTTCTAATTGTCGGTGCCGGGTTTTCTGGACTTTATATGCTGTACAAACTTCGTAAAGAAGGTTTCAAAACTAAAGTATACGAAGTGGGGAGTGGAATTGGGGGAACCTGGTACTGGAACTGTTACCCTGGTGCCCGAGTGGATAGTGATTTTGGAAATTATCAACTCAACTTAGACAAACTTTGGGAAGGATTTGAATTTACCGAGCGTTTTCCGGGCCAGCAGGAAATTTTAAGATATTTCGACCACTTGGCTAAAAAGTGCGACTTGAGTGTCGACATTCAACTTAACACGAGGGTGATCTCCGCGGATTTTGACAATTCTCGCAGCCAATGGCTTATTAAAAGCGTCGAAGGACCTGATAGTAAAGAAACTTGTACCTGGGCCAACCATATGGTTCTTTGCACCGGATTTGCTTCTCGGAGATACACTCCAGTATTTAAAGGCTTAGACGATTTTAAGGGGAAATGGTACCACACAGGTTTATGGCCGAAAACAAATGTGGAAGTTGAAGGGCAACGAGTAGCCGTTATCGGAACAGGGGCCAGTGGTGTCCAGGTTATTCAGGAATTGGGTCCTGTGGCTGAGCACCTTACCGTGTACCAACGAACTCCAAATATGGCTCTGCCAATGCAGCAGGCTACATTTAAAGATCAAAGTAAATGGAAATTTCCAGATTCAGATGAAATGGAGAAAGTGTTTCACAATGCGCGAAAGACTTTCGCTGGATTGTCATTAGACTTCGTTAAGAGAAACGGGATGGACGACACCCCTGAGGAACGCCTTGCAACTTTTGAAGAATTATACAAAAATGGTGGATTCTCACTTTGGATTGGGACTTATCAAAATATTTTTGCTTGTCCGGAGACAAACCAAGCTGCTTACCAATTTTGGTGTGAGAAAACCCGAGCTCGAATTAATGATCCCGTCAAAAAATATATTCTCGCCCCGCTAATCCCACCGCATCCTTTTGGGACAAAACGCCCGTCTCTGGAGCAAAGATATTACGAGGTGTACAATCAAAATAACGTTGATATAATTGACATTCAAAAATCCCCCATACTTGAGATAACTGAAAATGGTATCAGAACAAAAGAAGGAATCACTGAACACGATATCATTATTTTTGCAACTGGATTTGATTCTGTTACCGGAGGAATTCTGGATATACATGTCAAAAATGCAAAAGGAGAATCTATCCAGGAAAAATGGAAGGAAGGCACTTGGACGAATATCGGAATATCAACAGCGGATTTTCCTAACATGTTCTTCCTCTATGGTCCTCAGGCCCCCACTGCATTTTCAAACGGCCCAACTTGCGCTGAAGTTCAAGGCGAATGGATTGTTGAGTTAATGTTGAAAATGCGGGACGAAAACCAAAAGCAAGTTTCCGGAACAAAAGAAGGGGAAATCAGTTGGAAGAATACGGTTGACGGTTTTTGGAACGCGAGCTTATTTCCAAAAGCTGAGTCTTGGTATCAAGGAGCCAACATCCCTGGGAAACCAAGGGAGTCACTTAATTTTAACGGAGGCATCCCTTTCTATACCGCCGCCTTATACCAGAGTGCCAAAAACAACTATGAGGGGTTTACATTCTCTTAAATTATTAAATTTTGATATATGTATTTTCATTTCACCCTCTGACTTATAAGCATTGCATTGGTCACATTTACATCGTACACATTTTCGGATTAAAAGGACACTGGTTTAAGGGGAGGTGTGGATAACTTGCATGCGGATGGCGGTTGACTTGCTCCGCACTTGTTTAAACTTTTTATTTCGAAGGATAATTGCAATTGGGAAGACAGATCATGTTTTGTTATAAATTTTGTTTATTGCCTATACTAAGATTCAGTTTAATCATTCACTTATAAAATACTTGTTAATGGAGAACAAAGTTTACGTGAAGAGTAATTTCTGGAAAGCGTATTATGTTTAATATAATTGCCATTAGTATAAATTAAATTTTTTTCAATATAGTTTTACTTGCCTAAATCAGATATGTTATTTAGGATAGTAGGAAATATTAATTAAAATAATAATCTGTATGTATACCCATGTAAATAAATGACGTATTAAATTTCTATATACCTAGGTATATTTCACGAAATACTGTTTTTCACTATTGCATTAGCTGCACGGTCCTAATATCTCAAAATCTATGTACATTATAGTTATACAATATAGTCAAGTATCAAGTCAGAAGTGATGAAATATTGTCCATGCATGCAACTACTTATACAGGTACATTTTATACGAATATATTATGTACTTATGTACTTTTTTCATAGTAGGTACATGGAAACCCAGTATTCTATAAATAAATGTGAGTTAGATATTTGCCCTGTGGGACAGAACTTAATAAGGTATTAGCCACTGCACTGCCTGGCGATAACTATTTAGTATTTATACTGCTAGTAATATCCAGAGTTCAATCTATATAAGGCTGCTTAGGCAAATTAATGAGGATGGCAACCTGTTTGTGATAACCATTTTATTACATGCTTACTTGCCTATTGCGTGTAGCCTTGGACTGCCTTCTTCAAGTATGATCTTTTTACAGTTTACAAGCATGTATTTACTGAATCATTTTGGCACTTAAACTTAAACTACAACTTGAACTTGAACTTGATGAAACTTAGTTTTGGTTGGGTTGGATACACGTGCACTTCTCTTTTATAACTATTTCACATTTATCTTCCACGTTGGTACATGTGTTCTTGCAATTATTAATTTTGCATCGCAGTGTATAATTTTGGAGAGTAAGACATCAACCTTACATATTTTTGGCGGAATAATATTTGGTTATTTTTGCAAAAATTCAGGTAAGTTTTGCAAAGTTTTATACACTTGAAAGAGCTTTTTTAATCTGAAGTAATTATTAATTATAGCATCCATTTCCAAATTAAAATCCGAATAAATATTGGTTGTTTTTAAATTAAATTTTTATTTCTTTAAACTTTAGTAATATATTGTAGTGACAAAAGTATAAAGTAATAATAATGTGCAATGGTATTACGAAAATGTGCAAAAATATCGTTAGTTATTAAAATTATTATTTACAGGGAAATTAAACAGAATAAATAAATCCTGATTTGCCTAAAGAACGCTCTACAAGATCAACAATGGGTTCAGAAAACGAATTGGATGCTCTAATTGTCGGTGCAGGATTTTCGGGGCTGCACATGCTGAACAAACTTCGTAAGGAGGGATTCAAAACTAAAATACATGAAGCAGGGAGCGGGATTGGAGGAACTTGGTACTGGAACCGCTACCCGGGTGCTCGAGTGGATACTGAGTGTGATGTTTACCAACTTACGCAAGACGATATTTGGAAAGGATTTGAATGGACCGAGCGTTTCCCTGGTCAGCAAGAACTTGAAAAATATTTTGAACACGTTGATAGGAAACTGGGGCTAAGTGTCGATATCAAATTCAATACCAGAGTAATTTCAGCAGAATTTCACAATTCTCGTAGCCAATGGCTCATAAAGAGTGTCGAAGGACCAGATGGGATAGAAATTTCCACTTGGGCTAATCACATGGTCCTTTGTCTCGGATTTGCGTCAAGAAGGTACACACCTACTGTGAAAGGATTGGATTCATTTAAGAGAACTTGGTACCACACAGGTTTATGGCCTAAATCCGAAGTGGACTTTGTGGGGAAACGTGTCGCTGTTATCGGCACGGGTTGTAGTGGGGTCCAAATAATTCAAGAAATAGGTCCAGCGGTTGGGTATCTCACAGTTTATCAACGAACACCTAATTTGGCTCTACCAATGCAACAATCTTTTATCCACGACCAGACAAAATGGAAATTCCCAAAGCCAGAAGACGTTGAGAAGATATTTGCAATGGTTCGCACAACTGCCGGAGGTAATACATTGGAGACCATCAAATCAAATGGGATGGACCACACCCCTGAGGAGCGACGAGCAAATTTTGAAGAATTATACAAACAGGGTGGATTCGCTTTTTGGGTTGCGAATTACCAGGATCTTTTGGTAAATCCGGAGACAAACGAAGCTGCTTACCAATTTTGGTGTGAGAAATCCCGAGCTCGAATTAATGATCCAGTCAAAAAAGACATTCTCGCCCCTCTAATCCCACCGCATCCTTTTGGAACAAAGAGGCCCTCTCTGGAGCAAAGATATTATGAGGTGTACAATCAAAATAACGTTGATATAATTGACATTCAAAAATCCCCCATCATTGAGATAACAGAAAATGGTATCAGAACCCAAGAAGAAGGAATCACTGAACACGATATCATAGTTTTTGCAACTGGATTTGATTCCTACACTGGAGGAATCCTGAACATCCAGATCATAAACGGAAAAGGGGAATCTATCCAAGAAAAATGGAAGGAAGGCACTTGGACTAATCTCGGAATATCAACGGCGGATTTCCCGAATATGTTCTTCCTCTATGGTCCCCAGGCCCCCACTGCCTTTGCCACTGGCCCCATTTGCGGCGAAATCCAAGGCGATTGGGTTGTCGACTTAATTGTCAAAATGCGGGAAGGGAATAAAACCCAAATTGTCGGAACAAAAGAAGCAGAAATCAATTGGAAAAATACTGTTAACGATTTATGGAATGCGAGTTTATTTCCTAAAGCTCAGTCATGGTACCAAGGGATCAATATCCCTGGAAAACCACGAGAGGTCCTCAACTTCACTGGAGGCATCCCTGCTTATATCTCTGCTTTGGAGCAAAGTGCCAGAAATAATTACGAGGGATTTATAATGTCTTAAATAATCTGACTTCTCTACAAGTTGTATTGACATACACCTACCTAAATGAGTAATTAATTAATTCTCCATAATATTAATAATGTTTTTTTTCTTCTTATAAGCTACATACTTTCCTGATTTCGGCCTAATACTATGGTTTAGTTATAGGAATGTGCATTTTATATAACAAACAGTAGTTTAAAGTAATCACATTAAATATTAAACATAATTTTTAGAAAATAAATAGTTTAAAATATGTACTTTCATTTATATTATTAATTGTAATTTTTAATTGTAAGCATCAACTTTTATTTTCCCAAGCAAAAAAAGCAATAACATGGTAATGCTTTCATATTATAGTTTATTTAGCAACTCCATTTCTAATAGTGTAGGAGTATATTTACTCAAATGATGAGAGTATTTAAGATTTAAAAGTGAACAATTTTAAAATGTCTATAGTATTCATTGATTAATTTTTTAAAATCACCATTCATAAATCATTGTTAGAAAACAGAAGAAAACTTGAAATAAACAAATAATTTATTTTCAAATAATAAGAAAAATATTTAATTCAATAAGGATAAAAATTTGAAGTCGATATCTCATACAGTTTTTGAGTTACACCGCAATCAGACGGACGGACAGACAGACACAACAAAACCATAAAGGAGACAACCTCCTATTATTGTATAAATAAAGGGACACGACGCAGGATGTATGTTACACAAATCGAGTGCGCTGTTCAATTGAAACTAAAACTCTATGCTAACCTGAAAAAATAACATGTTCTACTTGTAACTAAATAACGCTAAAATTTAAATTATGTGACGATTCCTTCCAATCAATCATACCTTTCAATATTAAATCATAAATAATCGATATAAATCGATTTAATTAAATAATATTCAAGTTAACGATTATTTGCAGAAATATGAAACGGAAGTGTTTGGGTGATTATTCCACAGCCCTTTTCTATTCCAAGCAACTCATTCTCATCAGCTTTTGTTAGTGTATATTTCTGGAATACTCCTACAAAGAATGTATAGCTGGACGCCACAGAAACATTTTCGCCAGGACACATTCGAATGCCTGAATAAACAATTATTTCAGTAATTAGTAATAACATATTAACTTTTAGAAAGGTATTATTTTTGTGTATTTTATTGGCTACCTGCACCGAAGGGCATCACCAGATTAATCCTTTCCATTGTCAAATTGTTTTTGTTGTCCAAAAACCTTTCAGGGCGAAATGAGTAAGGGTCACCCCACATTGTCTCATCCATTCGAACCGCCCACATTACATTAAAAATTTGCGTTCCCTGGACATTAAAAATGGAATATTTTGAATGCATTTCACAAAAATCGTTCCAGGGTGAAGAGAAGATATAAATTATATAGAATGAACTAAATACTGACATACCTTTATGACCATCTGCCCTTTATTAACAAAACTATTTGGAATATATCTCCCTATTGTTGGTATAACACTAGCCATCCTGTGAACTTCCATTAGTGTTGCACAAATATACGGCGTACTGTAGGTATATAAATAAATATATAAAAATTTGTTCAAAATTTAATTGTTACAAAAGTTAATAAATGAAAAACATTTCTTTCACCTCTGTCTGTATTCGCAATATGATGGAAAATCGTGTCCAATGACAATATCTATCTCTTCCTGAACTTTTCTTTGCACATCTGGATTCAGTATCATGTACATCAGAGAAAGCTCTAAATATTTGCTAGTTGTATCCATGCCGGCAGAAAATAAATCCCCTAAAACTCCAACTAGCTGTTCCTTGCAATAAATATGTTTCAGATCCGCGTTGTTTTGGTGCTTCGCAATTTCATTCAGAAAATGTTCAACAAAATCTGGATCGGCCCCACTTGTATTGGATTTAATTTTATCTTCCACAAATTTCTGTTGAATATAAACTTCACATTGTATAGTCATCACGTATTTAACAATTTCAAAATATATTTCAAGCTTTCCGTACCGTAAAGTATTCATTAGCTCCCACAATGCTGTCGAAAAACGGATTAAGCCCTAACCGATTTCGGATGAATTTGTTGGATGGCAATAAAGTGGAAAAATATGTTTTCCAAACGGGAAAATTGCTGATGGTGTCTATATTGTGCAAAAGTGTTACAAAATCTTCGTCGTTTTGAGAAAAATGGTGACCTCCAATGATACCCCAAATTACGTTAATCACATGAACCATGAATAAATTTTTAATAGGGATTTTATTTCCACTAGATTCCCTGATACACTCAAAGTCACTCACAAAGCAGGGCAGTCTTTCCGAAAGAGTTACGCATAATTTGTCAGTTTTCCCAAATCCCAATTCCCCGAGTTTCTTTATCGTGAATTTTCTTAATTCCCTCCAACTGGGCCCGTCATTGTACAAAAGACCTTCAAATGAATAGAAAATATAACCAAATTCATTTTTAAAAGCGTAATAATAATCTGAAATTTTAAATTTTCTTTTTTAATGTATCAGTATTCAAAACCTGGGAGCGGGTTGAATTGGCATTAATTTTTTTATTTGTTCATTGGAGATGCATTTATTTACATTTAAATAATAAATTATTAATTTATTATTAAAAATAAATTATTTACATGCAACATTTAAAAACAAATGTCTTACCTCTTTGAGGGCCATTTGACAAAATATCAGCCAGAGCCTCCGGGATTTGGGCAGTGTATTTATTGTCGTTCAGCACGTTTTTGATTGATTCCTTATCGTCATTAATTACTGCAAAACATTAATATTGCATACAATTTATTGGTTTACATACAGGAACATAAGCTTGGACTATTTTTAGAAAATTTTAAAATAGATAATTAATTTATATTTATGTTACCGTTTGTATTGGAACTCCTGTTAATATTAGCCCTACTAGTACGTATTCAAACAAGCGAGCAATCACCATTGACCATTACAGTATTACAGATCAACCAAATAATAGTATGGATTGGAACCTAGCTACTAGTACGAACTAATACAAACTAGGTTAGGTAGATTGATATGTGGTGGTGATTGCTCGTTGTCTTTACTCTGTACTAATATGCTTTAAACCAGATAGAATTCCAATACAAACTGCAACATATTATACAATATACAAATCCATTCCATATAAAAGAGTGAAAATTCAATAAAAATAATTTACTAAGTGTAGTGTTGAATATCCTAATTATTTTTGTTCCTCCGCATTGTGCAGTGCAGCTCTTTAGTAATATGGTTAGCCGTTCTACGAATGGGGTCTTCGATACACATTTGTCTAAAGTCCAGTGAAAAAGATTTCTAATAATATTTAGGACAGTCCATGTGCTTAATTTCCTTTGGTCTCTTAGCGCATCTGCAAATGATTCAAATTCAAGTCACTATATAATACAAAATCGAATATAATGAAATGTTTTCACAAATATTATGTGAAGAAACATTAAAACAATTGCGAATTACATTTGTTATTGTAAAACAATTTCATGAATGTTGTCAATATCCACAACAAAAGGCAGACAACCACGAATTTAACCACAAAAATCGGTTGAAAAACTGTTGTCGGCGTCATAACGTTATGGCAAACAATAGCGAAAGTCTATAGCCAGTATTAAATAATTCTAACAGATACAGAATCAATTTTAACCAGCTGGATGTTAAGATTTGCTAAAAATGGCAAAGAAACGTGCACAATTTTGATTGGAATCGATATAATCTAAAATGTAACTTGTGGATATCTCTTTAATAACTCACGAACTTAAAACTGTACCATTACACCTCCAGATAAGTTATGAGACTGAGACTAAACAAGTTATAAACTTATCATTAACTTTCTCATAGTTTTTCTCATTAGTATTTAAACCGAAGGCTGATAATGATATTCTAACCTTTTATAAGACAATATCTATAGTATATGCCAATTATATAAATAAGTTTAAAAAAATTTACTGCTTAAACGTATCGACTGAGCTGCCGGTGCAAAGTCCGTTCTCTCAAAACATCAGTAAATCTATGTGCTACTTGATGATAAGACGCTGAAATGGTTTCTAAACCAAGACGCTGAAAAATACATAGGTATATGCAGATAAAAACGAGAATTGGAATTTGCAAATATTTTATGGCACCTTTCGTCAGGCTTTAAAATTAGCCATAATTAAAACTAAATAGTAGTATCATGATGAATATACTTAATAACCTGAGATAACATTAGTTCTCATCAAGTTAATGATACACTTACACTTGTAATTGACTAGGATAAAGTGGTGATATGACGCAGCAATACTACATGTAGGTATAGTAAATAAAATAAAATATACCAAAAAAAACTTTAATTGTTAACTTGTGTTGTGTGTAGCTCAAAAGAATATGATAATAATTATAAACTATCATTAATTATGGTTTTCCCCACAAACAGGCCATTAATTGCAAAATCGAATCAAAGTGATGAAGGATTCTTATTTCTATTTATAAGATTGTAATTGCTGTGAATATTCGTACATCTGCACGTACATTTTTTTATCTACTAATCCAATTTTTATTTTGAGCAAGGAACTTCAGTTGCGAAATATACTTAAGGAAAATTCCAAGTACTAATAAAAATCCAAGTAATTGTGCATATTAATTTCAAATATCGGCACTAATTAGCTAAAGTACCTTGTACATCCTCGTTTTGCATTAAGATTTAGATTTTTATCATATTACGCAAGGGAATTTACATTTTGCGAATTTCACATACTATTCCTACGTATTATAACATGATATAAGCAACCTTAAATACATGAAGTTGTGTTTTATAATATGTGAAACAAAAATTTTGTCTGTGTTATATTTCTAACTAAGGAAATTACAATGATAGCATTCATTAACATGTTTTATTGTAAACCTGGCTCTAGTTCACATACGTAATAGTAGCTAATCTTTACGATAGCAAGTTCCAGGCTACTGCAATAATATAGTTATTAGCACACAGGTGAAGGTTGACTTTCGTGAAGGAGAATTCCGGAATTTTACTTATATGAGCGCCAGTAAGCTAACAAGTGTATTATTTTGATATCATTAGTAAACATTAATTATTAGTATCAATCTTATGAATGCAACGATGGAGTTTACATATAAATTACCCTGCATTTTTCATTGTCCCTTCTAAATTTCCAGCATACAAATCAAGTCGTTTTGATTTCTTCTGTCTCTACTAGGAGTACTAATATGGATACCATTTGCATTTCCATACAAATGGCAAGTTGAATGAATATAATTAAAGTAGATGAGTGATGATTACTGTTAAGAGCTCTTTACAGTAGTTATTAATTTTTCTCAAACAATCTGCTCTGTCCAGAAGATAGCCAACATAGTTAAAAATAGTTTATTAAGATTAAAAAAGTATCCAAAACTTTAAATAGTTGCAAAAGTGACAAACATGGCGTGTTTTCAGCCCTCTAACGCTCTGAAACGTTGACATACCAAGTCTGGGAAGCATAGGATCACCCATACCTTGAATGATGTATGGTAATTTGAATGCATCTGTAAATTGGAAGAAGGCCAGGTCACTTACCCTCTACATCTACTATATATACTTATATTCAGTTACCACTAGGTATATAGGTTAATATAATATGCATAATCTAATGTAACCACAGCTACGGTGATGAATCCCATGGCATACTTTTGTCACTTGTTTTAAATAACAGGACAGCTAGAATCTCGTTACTCTGTACACTGCAACAGATATATTATGCATAATGTGAACCAATCATATTTACTTATCTAGAACGAAAGATTTTGTATTTTGTTTAGAAATAATTTATATAGCATTTATATAAGAAAGCGTTATGCTTGCTGGTTTTACATGTCACAGTATAAGTATTACACAAACAAATTACGTTCTTGACTAAATGGCAAGGGGCTTTGAAATTTTGAAGCATCTTTGTTGCCAAAACTGTTTCTAGAGGAATACTTGAGACTGAGAGCCAGCTGTTGTCTCGTTCCCGCCTCTATGACATGCGATAAATTAAAAAAATAAGCAACGAGACAACACCAGAAGTAATTTAAAATAAATAGCATTTATAAATGCTAGATTGGATAACTGCGATATAAAAACTGCCAAGCCACCATATACAGCCCGCCCGAGTGAGTGTAATGTTGCATAATTGTAGTAAATATCCTTAT
>JAQFYC010006925.1:0-11352 GCA_034694165.1 Tomocerus mixtus
GAGTCTATTTCGGAACCTCAGTTATAAAAGAGTCTATTTCGGAACCTCAGTTATAAAAGAGTCTATTTCGGAACCTCTGTTATAAAGGCTATTTCGCTACCTCTGTTATAAAAGAGTCTATTTCAGAACCTCTGTTATAAAAGTCTATTTCGCTACCTCTGTTATCAAAGAGTCTATTTCAGAACCTCTGTTATAAAAGTCTATTTCGCTACCTCTGTTATCAAAGAGTCTATTTCAGAACCTCTGTTATAAAAGTCTATTTCGCTACCTCTGTTATAAAAGAGTCTATTTGGGAACCGCAGTTTGAGGATTCAATTGTCGCGGGAGAAGTGGGTGCAAATCTTTGAAAACAGGAGGTTTTACACTACTTATGCATATGTATTCGGTATACTGTAAATTGAACAATGTTTTAAATTTGCCTAACTCAGTGACCCGTTGACCGATTGATTCCTTAATAGCAGGGTGTCGTTTTCTCGGAACGGTTTATCTTAATCCGTTCAAAAGTTATCGAGTTTACGGACATACGGACGGACAGACAGACGCCCATCCAACGTAATCGTATAAAGTAGCTTCCGCTACTTAATAACTCTGCTATAGTCAATGGTGTTAACAAGTTTTTATGAGACAGATTGCTTCCAAAAGTAGATGTAGCAAGAATCGTGTATGTAGGTACTAAAAAGGTGAAAATGCAGAGTAAAAGCTTTAAAGCAAGCACTATTATATAACTCGTCCTGTCACGTCCACAGTAACAATTTCAGGAAGTTTGCGTTTCTTGCCTAAGATGTGCCGAACTCCATTAATTAATATAATGAAATAGAGCAATTAAATTAAAAGTTGCATTATTTAATTATCCAGAAGTTTAAACCGAACAGAAGGTTGCACAATTCGCGAATCAGACGGAATTATTAGTTAGATGTATTAAGATTGTTATTAAAAAAATGTACTATATCATTTTATAGTACTATTATCTTACAAAGAAGCTAAATAGTTACGCCACTAACAATATGCATAATCTTGACAGTAATAAATGCATATAAATTAGAAGTAAAATTCCTTAGCAAATCAATAGTGTATTAAAGAATGTACCGTATGAATGAACTATGAATTATGGTGGTATAGTAAATAAAATAATGTCATTCGAAATCATGGTTTGCTATTATATACTGGAAATTAAATATGCAGTAACATTTGCCAAAATAAATAATTGAAGGTAAATATAAAGATTTATTCAAAATACTTATTTATTTGTCCTATCATTCTAATATGGAGCCGGTGTATCCATTATTCTGCGGTACCTGTGTATTTATTAGCAGGTAATTCAAAGGACTCCAAATCTTTATTAACGTGGACGTAGTAGGTACTATACAAACATACATGTCTGAAGTTTTATACAAAATACATATAGTCGAGTTACAGTAGTAAATCAAACTCACAGCAAGAGATAAAATGATAATAGATAAAGAGCTGGATAAGGGTATACCTGGAATTTTAGAAAATGTTTAATATGCACTGCACGGTATTAATTGTAATTATATTTACCAGTATAGCAATACCTATTCTGTATAATACAGTAGTAAAAGCAAAGCAAGAGCACCTGTGCATTAATATTAGGTTATGTACACATTTATTTTTGTTCAGACAAAACTATGATTTACATTCGGGACATCGCGTCGAGGACATGTCTACTTATGATTACCAAAACACTGCATAGTCAGTAATAAAAACATATTCGGTACATAATACATACACAAAAAACCCTGCAAAAGATTTTAAGAATTTTCAGGTATATAAATAAGGCTTCAGTTGTCTGCCTTCATGCATATAGTACATAATATTAAGACTATTGTATTAATTATGTTTCTCGTCGATCGATACTATAGTATGTACAGTCTTTACTTATCTCAACAAAATTATTTATATTTGCTTTCACACTATTAATTACAATTTCATTTTTTAGCGTAATAACTTCTAGCCACCCCAAAACTAATTTACAGCTTCATGATAATTTCATGGTGCATATTCTGCTCACATAAGTAATATAATATTTTTAATATGTGTGTAAATAAAGTCTCTCAAACATCGTTACTAAGAAATATTGTTGGCATCATGTTAAAAAGTGTACACTACAACAATTTAAATTACTGTATACAGCTACGTAAACATATTATGTAGAATTAGTAATTTGTTGTTTCAGGGATAATAAAATATTATCATTGTCACGTATCAAAAATACAATTACCCTAAAAGCGGTAGATAATATAAAGAAAGGGTATGTATTACCTACTTTATTCGACATGAATGGGTTAATTTTAAGCGTAGAGTAAGTCCCTGGTATTTACCTACAAAATTATTTGTAAATCTGTAACCAAAGCTCGTGATTTCCATTGTATAATAGCGGAATGCCATCAGGTTTATTTTCAAGTTTGTTAATTTCCATTGGCAAGGAAATTGCTGATTATGAGCTTGATTTGGGCGCTTGAGCGTTTGCTTACTTATGAATGAGCTTAAGTTATAAACGTTGACATGTACCTCATTTGTACTGATAAGTACTGATAAACCGACCAATGCTATTCTCGATTTGCAATCCTTATCTGTCCCTTTCTGGGCTAATTAAGCAATTTTTATTGGGCGATTAGGCTGCCAACTATATTTATATTAAAGCGATCAGAGTTATTTTTGGAGCCATTTTATTGACAACATAGATAAACATGACAAAAATAGACACTAAGCATAGATCAACATAGATATCCTGGTACACACAAAATATGTGCTATGTACCTAAATTATTTTCAGTTTATATAAAAATTAATAATCGCAAGTCAAAAATAACAGTAGGAAGAGTAAATGCAGATTATTAAGTATACTGTTAATTTTAACATGCATATATTTACTATACTGCAGTTTTTCTATGGTGGTTAGTGGTTGCTATATGGCTCTGATTAAGCTTCCATTGAATGAGTAAAACAAAACCATGACATGACTCTTGATGTCCAAACGAGTGAGGGGTGGAGGCCCTCAGGTATTGATGTCAGATAACAATCGATGGTTACTGATAGTGCTTTTGTTATATATATATGGGTGGGCACTATGTACATGCAATTAAATATGGGTGGGCGCTATGTTCATGTATTTATAATGTGGTGGGCGCAATGTAATTAGTGCGGGCAAAGGTGGGCGTAATGTATATTGGGGTGGGCACTGTGTACATGCAATTATATAGGGGTAGGCGCTTTGTACATATATTTATGAAGGGGTAGGTACAAGTGGGCGCATTGTAATTTGAGGGGATTACTAAGTACATGCATTCATGTATGAGTGGGTACTATGTACATGCGATTATATAGAGCTTTGGCAGGAGTGGGAGCATTGTATGTAGGAGTTAGCATTATGTACATGGCATTATATTTGGGGTGGCAAAGAAGGGAGAAATATACAGTACGTCCTAAAGGTCGTACATAGGAAAATACACGGAGAAAGTTCATTACACTGTAAACTCCGTGGCTGGTCTGCAAAAGAAATGATGGAATTATGCATCGTGAATGAAGGAAGTATTTTCTACGGTTTCCCAAAAGCTTTCAGCTCTAAGCTGTTTAATCATGTAACTTTCTCCATGTATTTTCCTATGTATGCTTAATTTTAGGACGTACTGTATACGGAAGTGGGCACTATGTGCATATAGGAGAGGGCGCAATGTAAATAGGAATGGGCAATAAAATGTAAATAGTGTGGGCGCAATTATATAGGGTGGGCAACGTTGGGCACAATGTGTATTGGGCTGGGCACTATGTACACGCAATTATATAGTGGAGGGCGCTATGTAAATAGGTGTGAGCAGGGGTTGGCGTAATGTATTTAATAGGTGGAGAAGCGACTCGGGCGGGGTGAGCATGGGTGGGCAATTTCTGGCCTGGCAGCTTACAACTTTCACATTGTTTGAATAAATATAGTAGTTCCATTGATTGTATATTTTTATTTCGGTGTGATACGTTACTTTGCTCTTGTTGTTTTGTTTGTATGACATTATCGAGCTTAGAAATGTTTAATGACTGACACTGTTTTGTTTCATGTTGTCGATGTCTCACCTAACCTGTATTCTGTCTCCTGTCTACCTCGATCATACAATTTGTACAATGCACAACCTGCATAACCTTTTATCTTGCATCCTCAACGGCTACCTATCGGATAGTTAAGTAAAGAAAATTCGTCTGCACAAGTAAAAGATGAAACAGCCTGAAGATGACGTTTGAGGTTCATACGGCACAACTACAGTTGGAACGTTTACAAGCACGCGAAAATATCGGCTTCCTTTGCATTTATACTTCACTGTTCAACAAGTGATCGAGAAAAACACACGTGGTTGCTAAATTATTTGGTGTTTACGTTTTTCGTCCCAGCTGCATGATAACATGGTTACAATTTGTCCCGTTATTCGGCGTGTCAGCCACTTTCTCTGTAACTGTTACTTGCTTGTTACGGAGAAAGTTTCTCCCATTACTGCAACACTTCTAATAAAGTCTGTTCCAACATAACCATACCTTTACGTACAGAGACGAAAAGGTGCATAAATATTCCTGTCCCATACATAAATTTCCATTTCCAAATTACACTCAATCGCGATCACAATTATTAAAGAATACAAAAATTTAGCCCGACCTAGGGCTTAAGCAGAGCTCCTGTCTGTATATATGTCTGTCCGTCCTAGCTTCCGTCATAATTGCTGTATTTATGATAGTCGGTGGTTGACGGACGATAAATTGAGTACATTTTTGAAAAAACTATTTTAACCCCGCATTTGAAATTATTGGACCTCACCTTAGGCCGAGTTCGTTGGCCAACAAAATCGTTTGAGTGGATAAAAAAATATTACTTGCTAAAGTACAAAAATTTCTTTATAATGGTAGGGCTAAAAAAGATGCTAAAAAAGTTTGAATTATATTTGAATATTTAATTGCTGAGGGATATGGGACTGTGATTAAATATATTATAATACTTCATAAATTACCATGTAACTGTGGAAAATAAAGATTATATTTCTGCTTCCATCAAATAAATATATTCCGATACAGATAATTTGTAGTTGCAAAATATTGTATAGTATTTTCAGTTTGTTTGTATTTTGACACTGTACTAGTTGACAAGTAATTGGAACTATTAAATATGAGCTACAAAGGAAATGATAGAGGGAAGTGAGTGGAAAATGGCACACCGGCACATTCAAGGCACAACTAATCGACCGAAGTCGATATATTTGTAATAGAAAACCCTCCTGAATACATACTACGTACGTAAGAGGATTATAAAATGCATAACACAATCGGTATTTCTTCGACCACCCACAAGCCCACGAGACAACTGAGCACGTGTATATACACCTGAATTTTTGCAAATCCCACAAGTCAACTTAAATAGCGTTAACCAATTTGAATTTTTTAATTCGAATAGTTTAAGTGATTTCGAATATTATTTCGTTTTCGTATTGACATTTACAATTACAAAGGGTCAACATATTTTGAAGTAAATATGTTTTCCACAATGGCGGAGAAAGTCGGTTTGTTATTGTAACTTTCACTGTGAGTACAAACTGGAAAATGTACAGGGAGTTGTTATTTCTGCTGTCCACCGCCGGTGCTTCTTTCACAATGCGCAGAGGGCGGATAGTTAGTGTCCAAAAACTTCGGTCACTAATTTTACATTTATGTTTTAGCTATTTATTCTCAAAAATATCAATTGAAAGCTTTTTTTAGTACATTCACTCTAGCTATACAGATATAAGCAGTTCGCTTTTATGCAGAAATGGGTGAGCGGTGAAACAAAAACCGCCTCAACATTTTTCATTGTCACACTTTGCCATATAATATGTACATACTCATATGGTACATAAATAACATCTACATTAAAATATGCATGCATGGAATTCAATTGCTAAAATAATCCCAAAAAAGTGACGCCATAGTCTGAAAATTTTCAAAATAGTATAAATAGTACCATAATGGCCAAAATTCTAAAATAGTGGAAAATAGGGACTAAAAAAGTTCGTTTAACTGCTCCTTAAGATCCATAATGGAACTCCCTAAGTCTCATGGATGCAGCAGTCACTAAAAAAAAGTGTGTTTACCTCTCTATCCGCTCTCTGACAATGCGTAATCGATATCTTACTGTGGTGTGGTGCAGGTTCTCATATATTTTTAACCATCGTAGTGCCATGGTAGTATAAGGTTGAATGTGAAGAAAAGGATGAGATCTTGGCTTGGATTCAGTGCTGGATAATACATATTATGTGATAGCAGCAGAGAGTAGATATAGTAAGTCCCACTCAATTGTATCAAAGGAAACAGAATTTCTCCATCTTATAGAGTGAAAGTAATCTTACACTTTCTAGAGATGGGAAGGTAGTATAGCCATGCATCCTCGGCTCTTCTTTCATCTTTCCCTCATGTACAACAACAGGGAACTAAAATTCTGTATTGCCATTTAAGAATAATGTTATATTGTTGCACAAATATGGATTACCAAACATTACTAACACATTGCTTTGTATAACGCTTTGTAAGGAGAAAGTAATTTGCTCAAAAAGTATTTTAAAACCAGCGTACATTTATGTTTTCCAAAAGTAAAACCCAAAGATTCCTTCTGTAGGAAAATAGGTTTGGTAAACCCTGACTGGAGAAAGTCTGTATAGGAATGTTAGGTAAAATACAGGGTGGCAGTGAAAGTTGGGCATTACTGTTGGAATCTGAATAGGCTCCTCCTGATAAGGGTCTCTGTACCGCCCACATCCCTCTTTGTGCAAATTAGATGCTGTGAGGAAAACGGGACTCGCGTATTTTGACACTGGCTGTTTTCGGATGATCGGAGTTCCGGGTGCACACGCTACGCTCATCGTTTCACTCGCAACCACGAGTCTCCGAGATCTTGAAAACATTGAAAATAAGGTAATCAATCATCTGGCGCGTCCTCACACGCCTGTCCGATCGTTTCGTTTATGTGAACTTTCTCCTCGCACGCTTTTCACTTTCTATCTCGTGCTTTTGCTTTGCTCTCTTTCCTCCCTCTATTCTAAAATGCTTGAACTACATCTTCAGGAAAGTTTCACCTCAACTTTCACCGCGAGGCTTTCTCCTATTCTATGTACACTTGCTCTGTAGCTGTGAGACGAATCGTTGCGAGACGAGCCCTCTCAATCTTTCTCCCATGTGATCTGACATTCACAAATTATAATTGCCCCCTTCAATGTGTCCGTTGTCTCAAAGTGTGATTGTCGTTTTGTGCTTTTCCTCCATTCGCTTTGGCATCCGATAAGGTGAGTTTGTACTTGGCACACATATTATTACCTTCGTTGTTTCCTAATAAGATACGATCCATCCTTTCATGCGTTTAATAGGCAATAGGCAATATAAAAGAATGAATCAAAGTTGTGTTGGGATAACCATTTCATAGCCAATTCAATCCAAGTGAAAAATAAGTTTAAGCAGAAGCGTTTTCTTTCCCATTCTCCTGCATATTTTTCTCTTGTTGGCTTTCTTAAGCTAAGAAATATGGGAACTTTCTCCGACTACTTGCTGTTTTGCATATTCACTTGTTATATTTATACAATCTACCAGGTCATATATAGTTGGGTATAATTCCTTGGCTAAAAATAATAGCTATGTGAAAGATTATATTAGAAGTTTGACAATGTATATATTATTTGTTTGCGTTTTTGTCCTATTGTTCATTTACACCCTTTCGTGGCTAATATTTTCTTATTATCAATGTAGGCTTATAAAATGTATGTAGAAGGAAATTATTTCTTAAATTTATACAATCTGTTGGTGACGTGTATGCTGAAGTGTTGTGGTTTTGTGCAAGAATATTAGCACGGACAGATGGGACTGCATTACAATAGCAAGGGTTAAGCTCCGCATTCCCTTCGCTCCCTTCTTCCTTCGCCTACTCACTCACTCTCTCACCCTGTGGTAATTATTTTTCATAGGAGGAATCTATTTTATATATTAAACATTTAAGTTACATTACATCAAGTTAGTCTCAAAGTCTCAACTATTCTGTGCTCTCTTCTTATCCAAAACTGGATATAATATTGTAAAGAAGACTTGAACCGGCTATACTAGTTTTCTCAATTATTTTATAGTATTCCCTTGCCAACTCACATTTACTTGTAGGCACTCATTGTTATTTAGTTGCTGTAGGCATTCGGGATTTTCATTATACTCAACACTACATTTTTGTAGAGCATACTCAACTGTAGATAAATAAATATGCTTCTAGTGATAGTGATAGTAGCCCTCTCCTTTTGCGTTATTTACAGTGGCACAGACAGATACATATTATATACGAGTACATACATATAAATACCAATGAAAGAAACAAACACTCTCATCCTGTTCTTCTAATACTTATTATATTATACAATAGATTCCTACACCTACTGCATATATAAATAAATACTTTGAGTTCAGTTCGGAATCTGTCTGTCTCTAGTCTAGTCATAGTCTACTTTTACTTTTACTACTGTTATTGTGTTGTGTATCAGAGTACCTATATTATTGCATAGGTACATAGACAGAGGCAGAAGCCAAGTCAAGCCAAAGCCAGGCCATGCTACATTTAACATACTTCCCTTTGTCTTCCCTATTGACTATTGGAAATAGTAGTGCTAGTGATAGAAAGAGAAAGTATTATTGAAAAATAGCAGAGAAAGTAGAGAAAGCATTTGGTTCGGATTTAATAGCAAGTGCTCATATCATTCCATTGAATTACCATTCTAACAGAACTACTACGTACACAGTACACAGACGTAAATATATGATACTTTCACTCTGTAAACTACAACTATGTGCGCTACAATACCATATAAATAAGTAGTAGTATTTTTGTATTATAGGAGTCAGCATAAGACAAGATCCCTCTGTAAACCCTTAGAACACCAAAAACCACAAAAAATTCAAAATATATTGTTGGTGTGTAATTACTATAACCTCATTAAACTATAAATACTTTAGCAAATCAGGAGTAGAGATAATTCAACTGTGATGATTTAAGAAATGAAAATAGTGTAAGCTCAATGTCTTAGACGGTGACAGTATGGCTCTCCGCAATTTTTGAATCCTTTTTACATAAAATTGGACCCTACATAACAACAATTGGATAATATGGTACAAAAGTACTGCATAGTATTCCTATATTTTTATTATGTTATTATTAATGGTATTTGCTACGTATTCTTGGAGTTTTTACAACAAAATCAAAATCGTCCATTTTGACCTGATTAATTTTAAAAATCATGGTATTTAATAAATGACTAAGTTTGCGAAATTTTTTACGGCGTTGAAATTCTAAAGTTGGAAGAAGGGGTACTGAGGGTTCCTGGTGTGTAGTAGGAGTTGTAGTATGTACCTATGTCACTATAATATCTGTAGTAGTAGTAAGAACTGAACTGCACTGACAATGAGTGAGTTGAAGGGAACTAAAGCTTCAGCTAAACATCTCATCTGAGCCACCGCACACAACTTCCCGTTATCGATTCCATTCACTTATTCTAAATGCTAAAGTAGTACATACAGTTGCCTCGTGTCGACATTCGCCACCGCCACGCCACGCCACGCAGCCACGCCAGTCAGCTCCTTTTCACTCACTCACACAACAGGGCCAAAGAATACGGACCAGCAGAATCAGCACCAGTAGCAATACCAGACCAGACCAGTAGCAGTACCAGCAGCAGTTGTACATTCTCTTCTTCTGTATGTATTACTATTACTCTCTTATGTACTTTTAGGTACTGTGGTAAGACAGAGATAGAGAAAGTCTGCCAGGACAAGAAGTGTAGGTAGAAGTATTCCTCAATGTACATATTATGTACGTTATATAAAATGTATATAATGTATATAATGTATATGTATATATCTTTTCACAAGGGTTCCATTCAGATTTAGATTCTTTCCAAAGACTTTCGTTTAGTCTAGAGAGACACAAAATCCGAAATCTGCTGCACCCGAAGAGAAAACGGACTGATTGAGTAAAGTTGTTACATTACGCGATGTCTATCATCAAAGCTCCACTTCCTCTCCTCTTTTCATCTCACTACTGCATACTGTATTACTATTACCGAGCAGACCAGACCACGAGATTCTAAACATATCCTTCTTCCTAACACTAGCAACACTAAAAATGTGTTTAATTCATTTTTCACATTTACTCCTCAAAATACATCCCTAAATAGTTCTGCAGAGCATCCTAGCCTTTTACTCCCTTTCATATAACTTATGAAGAAAATATTTCTAAACTCAAACTGACAGTCTTAATTCCCTTTTGGAACACTCAGCTTGTTTTCTTAGCATTTATTCTTGTTTTATTTATCTTTTATTCGCTGTAGGCTATGGAAATTGTTTAGACTTTCTACTGCTTTCTCCACTTTTATATCTACAACCAGCTCACTATTTATATACTTACTACACAATTGTAAGTAAAAGAGAAACTCTTCCTAAGTTCAGAGATATTTCAACTCGTTGTGAATTAAATTGGCTCCACTATATTCTTTTAAGTTTTTCAAGTGAGAGCTTTAGGTCAGCTTAAGAGCATTTAGTAAATAATTTAAAAATTCTTTATAAACTCTAGCTGCTTGCATAATCTTATACATACTCCATAAGTACAAAGTAAAGCTATATAACTAACTATGGAGCTATTTAGTATGTGGGAGTATTTGTTATATATTTATGTGTATGTTTTTACTACTTAAATAAAATACAAAAGATGTGCGAGCAAAATGGTTTTGAATGCAGTGGGTAAGTATCCACAATAAATAGTAAATATAGGTAGATAAGTTGAGAAAAAGGGGATCAGATCCAGAAAAAATTGAAGACAAGGCATTTTGGCCAAATCAAGCTAAAGTAAACGAGAACAGACTGCTTGGGCAGAATGGGCTCTTTTTCTTCATCAATATTGATTCACAGCACGCATTTTCTGAAAATACAGATGTATTACCTATTTCATATTGGCTACTAACTACCTACTGCATACATTCGATATACCTACATACATAAGTATGTGCATACGACACGGCGTAAACTGCAAACTACAACTTTTACTGTAGAGTTAACTGTGCACTATGAGTTATATATTGAGCTAGCCAGCATCAAGCCACTAGAAATAAGATCCATTCAGAAGGCATGCACCAGTGCATAGAAAACCAGTTTGTATTTGAAAAGCAAACCACAGCGATGCAGGAATATCTTAAGGGTGGCTGGAAGGCGTTTTGGGGAAAAATTGCAGGTCACCGGAACGAATGGAATAAAAATGGTAGACATGTTAAGAATCTCCAGCTTTTTCTCTAGGGGTTATGTTCGCCCGTTTTTCATA
>JAQFYC010006926.1:0-11351 GCA_034694165.1 Tomocerus mixtus
ACTCATTGGTATTCAAGAAATGCAGGCAATATCTCTCTTCCTTGATGCAACAATTTATAATCAGAGCCTGTAACAAGATTTATTGACAACTCACATCCGCAATCAATACTTGGAGACAGTAAATCCATGTACTCTAAGAAATTACTAGGTTACTGTGGTGTGGTGTCTTATTTGCTACTGTTTATTTACACAGCACTTGAACTAACTTTAATGAGAACTGTTTCAGTGTAGAATTTATATTTATACTCTGTTAACCTTATACTAATATTATGTATTATAGCAATAAAAAATTTGCATCATTGCCTCTGCTCTGATTTATTATATCCTGTGCGTAGACCGAGTGAGCAATTACAACGCAAAAAACATTTATTACATTTGCATTGACACATATATGTCACAGACACAGATAAACACAAACATACCTACTACTGGTATAGTATGGTCTAGTGCCAAACCTAATTTGTCTATTGCTAACGAAAAATAACAGCAATACCAGAAATAATTACCGAAAACATGCACAAGATATCTGTAATCAATGCGCTAAAATTGTGATGATTATTTGCTGTTATGTATTTATGTATGTATTTAGTTAAGTTGTTGTTAGTTAACATACCATGAGGAGGGACCCGTCGATCTTGTCATGGTGAATGAGGAGTGCTGCTTGATTGTGCTCATCTTGGTACGCCTCCCCTATTTCTTCTTCCGCTTCCTGATTTCACACAAACAGAAAATACATAATTAATACTGATAATTCACAATTCCAACTTTAATACTTAAGTAACTAACAATAATTATAAGCAAGCAAGCTTATTCACGCGGCTCGAAGGAAGGACATGAATGGAATATAAATACCATTTTACAATAATACACATTAGCTCTCGTGAGAGAAGTAGTATGATTACGAGCTTTGATTAGTCAAGTGTATTATATATTTATTTGCAATAAATATTCCCATTTGCCATTTTCTGAATTTTACACAATATATGATTTAGCAAAGCAACTTTACCTAAATTATGCATATTACCAGCGCATAAGATTTTGCTACACAAGCCATTTTTTGTTTATTTAAATAATATTACTATAGATTACTATGTCTTCAACTTCATAAAATTTTAAGTATTTGCATATTTTATAATTCTGTGTGTGTATGATACACTTGTACTATCTTGCATACTCCAAGAAAATAATTTATAATTATTGCAGGAGATTACATGTTGTAATTAGTAACTGCAAATTGTATATCGATTGAAACAGTATAAGTATAGGTTCTATGTTAAAATTTGCACATGATTTAACTTGCAATTTGCAAGTTAATCACATCACAAATATCATTTCGAAAGGAAATTCGTTAGATATTTAGCTGCAATATTGTAGTTGCCAACTAAGAATAAGATCAAAGCTAAGTCAGTTTAGTTCACAGAGTATTTAGCCAGAACACATAATATTTACGATTTCTAAAACATAGTAAATAAGATTACATCCGTTCCTCACGACAATCGTGTATCCAATGGATTTAGATATTTGTCAATCTTTAAAAGTCAGAGATGAAAAATACGATAGGATACTTATCATGGTTTTATATTTTTAACTAAACACCAACCATTCCCACTTATCACTGTAAATACTAATGTGAATTAGATTAAAGATCTTTGTCAAGATTGAGTAAATGAAAATGAAAATGAAAGGTAAAGGAAAGGAATTGTAATTTAAACCGGAGCAAAGTTAAAGTTACTAATTGTATGTAGGCACCTAATAAGTAGGTAGTATGTTAAAATTTTTGACGCGATAGTGATAAGTGAGACTAAAACCTTAGGACAGAGTAGAGTAAGGTCTTTAGCACTAATATACATAATTTACAGCGTTAATAAAGCCTTTTTTATCTAGGTTACTTATTTTTATCTACTTTACCATTTCAATAAATGTCAATTTTAAAAATTAACTCATCAACAAATATTTAATTTCTTTCTTTAGCTACTATCACCTTAAAAATATACTTATTAGTCAATGAAGTCAGTTATGTAGCATTTCTTGACGCATAGAAGCATTTTCAAGCATAATGAAAAATGAAAGTGTTATAGATAATCTTTGTGTGTAAACTTTGCAAAGAAATGAACTACAAAATATATTCATTCATAATATGCAAATGTAACTATAGTATTATAGATATTTGTGTGCATGTTCATTACTAATAAAATAGTGTGATCTTGTCTCAGCGATTTGCGAGCTAAATAGTTTCCGTCCAATGCAAACTAACAATGAGTAAGAGTAAGGTTATACTAATGAGGAGAGATAGAGTTAAGCGATGCAATTAGGTATCGTTTAATTCCTTAAGCTGCAGTTAGTTACATTGCCCATTACCAATGACACTGAATGCGGCAGTCCTAGTTCCTACAGTTGTTAGTTAGATGTGATAAAGTTTTACTTTTCTTGACCTATAATATACAATGGCTTTTACGGTAAGAGTATTTAGGACAACCTTACAAAAATTTTCATCGTGTGTCATTATGTCTATTTGTTTACACGAATGAGTAGTTAGAGAATGATACTTATGTCCATATTACTGTATCCATAACCATCACAGAACGGATATTGCTTCTGCAGTATTTACTTTCGCCAAATAGGTAATGTATTTATTTATGATACCTTTTAACTACCTATTCAACATATCTCAACACAACCCTTTTATTTACAAGTTCCTTTAATTACTCTTGTCATAACTAGAATACATAAAGCGATCATGTTAATTCGTAATTTACAACACGTTTTACACAGGTAAAACGCAACTGCTGATGTACCTACTGAAAAAATAAGTTTAATGTTTACTCGAAAGTAGTTGTTTTGTGTTTTCTGAAAAATTTACGCGTACCTTTAACATAAAAGCTAGATGTTGAATACTGTTGTAACATTTAATTGCAAACTGTAATACTTTTGCTTGTATGGACTTATTTATTACGGGCGGATGTACAAAACTGTTACAAACAATGGTTCATTTAGTTGTTTGTTGATTGCCATTATATGTCATTATTATGTCATACCTAAGAAAATTGATCCCAATTGATAACAATATAGCAATTGTTACAAATGTAAGCTTAAATGTAACATTTACATGAAAATGATTGACACAGTAGATTATAAGGGCAGGTAGTATCAATATACACAAGGAAAATAAGTATGTAGGTATCATTTTTAGAGTAAACACATCATATAGACATAATAAACGAAAGCTTTAGTTATAAAAGTCATATTATGAGTATAGAAGGTAAACATTTGTGATTTGTGTAAAAATGATAATAGATTTACATTACAATGCAAAGATATTTTGCAAGTTGGAAAGATATTCGATACACTTGCGATTTCACATGAAATATCTTTGCGAGTTGCTTATCGAAGGGGAAATGTGTTTTAAGATTGTTAGGTAAATGGATGACAGCCACGAAATACAGATTAGAGATGCATAAAAGAAATAAGACGAGTCATAGCCATAATGTTTCGTGAGCCATGCCATGGGCCTGAGCCCGCTTGTGGAAACAGTTTAGTTTAGATTTAGATAGAATATTTGTATCTGCTTATTGCTGTACGTAGCTGTACTTACAGATATTTAGATGTGCAACAGATTAACACTAACGCTATAATATTTAGGTATCCATTAACTAATGCTAACAATAAACATTGTATCGTGAACGATAACTATAAGTAAGTATCTGTATAATCCTTATATTAACGAAGACATTTGAAATACAAACTAAAATAGGTGACCCCTGACCCAAATGGGTGTTGAAAGGTGAAAGGAAGGAAGGGTGGAGCGACAACGTGTTCCATTGCAATCAAATGTTCCAACTCTCCTTCCAAGCGTAGCCGTAATAATAGCAACACTTGCAAAAATACATTTTGCAGATAGGTAATCATTATCTGTACATTAGTTCATCTATAGCTAATGCCAAATATATCCAAAATAATGTTCTATCTCTACTTCCATTTATAAATATGAATAATGAATATCTGAGTAATACATAATATTCTACGTAAGATTGAAGATACTGCCAATTCTCTATTAATAAGCGTATAATATCCCTTTATCACTCATTTATATTTGTACATAAGGTTAAGTAAAAATATTATGCATAATGCCTATCAAGTTACGTAGCACGCATATGTCTACTACATATCTAAACTATATTGTAAAAATGTCTAGATTGAATAATTTTCTACATATTATCATAATACATTGTATGTAATTATTGCGTGCACGTCTTTAAAAAAGATTTTAAGATTCCTGAAGCTTAAATCATGATATTTAATCTGTCTCGATCCGTAGGTATGTACTACACACATTGTATATACTTAAATAGCACATGAAATAGCACATGACAGTGTCTTGTCTTGTCTGCTTACAGGATCCTGACTTGTCTGTCAGTATCTTGCACAACTATTTTGACTTTAGGTCACCTCGGTTTATAGATTAGATACACATATTAGTATTTGTACCTATGCCTATATAAACATTGGATATCTATATAATATAAGCTACATAACTCAATAAACTATTTATTGTACCTACCAGTCAGTATCTATACACAAATACAATGTAGGGTATAAACGGACACAGACACACATCTCCTTACATTTGTAGTTAGATCAAATATTAATTATAGTTTCCATATGCAAATTTGTTGCTGTAGACAAGCTCCTTGAAAATATCAATTCAATGGTGAGATTTAATTTCTCATCTGATGCATTAATTCTTAGGTTTACATTTCAATAAGCACCCTGTGAGTTTCAATTAGCCTACATCTAATCGACCTTCAGTACTCTCTAACATTTCAGACTTCAACTCGCAGTCAATCAAATGACCCAACCATATGACTGAAAGTGAAAAACTCTCTGGTACATAATATAATATTATATATTTAGCAAAGAGTAACATTGGTATACATAGGTATACAATATGCATGGGTGGCATGCTAAATAATAGCCCACAATCCAAAAGATGACAATGATAAGCCACATGAAGGAACTTAAGACTATGTGTAATTATTTTGGCCACTTTGTTTGCGTTCTCAATTAAATATAGCCACTAAGGACATTTACTTATGCAAATGCATACAGTAATGGTGATAATGATATATAATAGTTGAGACCAACCCATATGAACTGTAATTTGATAAAGTACTTAATGCATAATATGCACATGCATATCCTGCATTGTCTACAGTCTACAATTAATAGTCTTAGTTCATATTATGTATTATTAGCATGTGCGTTTAGTTTTGTGCACAAAAGTTTAATATTTTTGGGTTTTAATCTTTGTACATAGTAGCGTAACAAAGAAATGCATTATTAATGCAATTAAAAACAATAGCTATGAGTAAAAGGTTACTTTTTTTGACAAGATGCCAGTTAATAAGGCTCATGAGTAAAATGACCATGTTAAGCTGCTGCATACTATTATCTGACACCTCTAAAACTTGTCACTTGGTGGGATTTTATTTACAATTTCTTAATAAATATTATCATTGCCCAGCCTATATGTAGATATTTAGATAGTATAGGTTTTGATTGGAGACAGGGAAATGAACATTTAACTTTAACTACAAAGGAAATGAACAGAAGTCTTATCTTCAGCACATTGTGTTATAAGTAGTTCAAGATTTCATATAGGTATTAATTACTAATAGTAGATTATCTACCTTCCATAGCTTGTTCTTAATGTTTGCAAGTATACTATTGGCTTACATCATAGATATTTGTTACATGTACTACTATCACTATCTATTATACTAATCAAAATTACCAATAAGAAATTTTTTAAACTGTTTGTTAATCCATTTAGTGTTTAAGATATAATACAAATATCTGTTTTTACGTGGCAAAAATGTATTACCTAGTATCAATTCTATTTTTAGTAATTTACTTTGCCATTTACAGTTAGCTTACATTAATGAAAACATTTATTTTTAGATATGTAGACTCATTAAAGCTAATAAACATTGTATTAATATAGTATTACTCGGCAACTCTACTATACATAGTAGAGTTGCCGAGTGTATAGAGTGATTCATACATATAAGTATATTAAAACATATAAGGCAGCACACAGTTGAAAGTTTTCTCTTAAACTAAATACCGTAAAGATTAGTATGGTGTTCAGAATATATCACAGCACTACAGCTACAGCAATATGATGTGAATTTAGTGTTTACAGGCACAAATATTTGTTTCATTAGCAGGTGCATACCTACATGAATGGTAATTTGCTATACATTTTTCCTACTTCGGTCTCCTTAAAAACAAATATAAAATTGATAAAGTAAGGTAACAATTAACTGAAGCAAATTAGACTATCGTAATTTAAGTATTTGGTTTTTCTTTTCCACAACGTATCTTACCTGTCTATAAGTATATTTAGGTATCTAATTTTAAGGATAGTAAGAATACATTAATTTTATATATCAATATATTTTGGATGTGGATTCATACATATGAAGCTTAATTATCAGTAGATACACGGATGAGGAACAACGTGAAAACATCAAATTTCAAGATAAAATGAAGTCATAGGTCAAACATTTTGGCAGAAAACGGAAAATATGAAAGTTATCTATCGCACTTCAATTCTCCAATTGTGTATCTCATTGTGAGCCAAAAATGGAGGCCTACAACATTTCCCTCTCTACAACATCATGCATAGCATACCAAGAATAAGTAAATTGTTATTATAGTACAAACAATAATATGGATTTTGATACAACGTTGAATCTAGATTTATGCTTTAAACATTTCCAAGTATTCAGATACAAATATTTCAATTGGGAGCAAGAAAAATAAAATAAGTACAATAAGTAAGTATTTCACCGGAAATAAATATAGTGAAGTTTAGAGTATATTTAGTCACTTAGTTAGTGACCCATATGTAGAATAATACTTTTGGCACGTTTAGCATTAATATGTTGGAATCACATCCCAATCTGTTGTTTCCTGTGCAGTAAATCAAATAGAGTAAAACGGCAGACAGAGATTTCTACTTTGTCTTCACTTTTTCTTAATAAACTTTGTGTATTCTAAAATCATTGGGAGGGTGAATTAAGACAGTGCAAAACTTGGCTCAAGTATGTTTACTATTCTTCCGCAAAGAGCCGCCAACTGCCTGTTTACTCACGCTTAGGTTAGGAAGTATTGTAAATTAAATAATTCATGAATATTTCTGGAAAGGGATTAATCTGGAATTGTTATCCATAAGGGTATAACAGGAAAGTCATTGAATCAAGTGTTTCCTTTACAAAAGCCTACTAAATTAAATACTAATTTGGGAATATAATTTTCATATTCTTATCCTTTACTTGTAGTAGATTATTTTTCCTGTAGGCACTCTTCGTTACTTCTCATTATGATCCAATGCCTAAAGAAGATACATTTATTCTTATTTCAGAATTCTACATCTTAAAATTCTTTAACAACTATATAAGATGAATCATCCTATTTATATGCAGGTTTAAGAAGCCTATGACTGACATTAAACGTAACCTGGCATGGGCTGGCCTTTATATCACATTTCTACTCTTTTTGCATAGTACAATTACAATTATAGTATAGTATAAGTATTTGATGCGAAGCTCAACAAACTATACCTATGCTATAATTGGGTAATAGAATTGGAATGAGTTTATCAAACAAGAATCATTTCTTAAGTCGACTTTCCATTAAGATGCACATATTCAGTATCTTAATACCTACCTACTACAGTCTTACACAGTTTATTTATATTAAATATGTTAAGAAATGTTATATATCTATGGTTGATACCTATAATGATACTTAGAGGTTACTGATTGTGAGCATTATTATAACTGGTGTTAAGCAAACTGCTTCGATGACGCACTATTTCTATACATATTTAATTAGTACCTACTACTAAAATCAAAGACTCATTCAGGAACAGAACGTTTAAAGCATTTTAGCTATAATAATGTTAAAACTTACATATCAATCTGTTAAACAGAAATATCAGTGTTTGTAGAACTATTTACAACTTATAGGCATGTACAAAGATGTTTACAACAGTGAAAGTGTAGCCGACTCGAGTTTAGTTCACTCACTCAGTCACGTTTGAATTGAGTGAATAATCTCACATACAACAATAAAGATTTGCAAAGCATTAGATACATAGTACTTAAAATATTTCAGTTTAGCATTACAAATTCCTGCCTACCCCAAGCTAACTGTTAACGTAAGAATGTTACTGCTAAAATAAAATTGCTATTGCACAAACGATAAAGTGGTTAAAAACGGTTTCGTAGCGTTAATACAAATTGAATAATACTTAGGCAAGCCAGATTAATATTATTTTTGCCATACTTTTACAGGCAACAATCTATAATTTGCATTTACTTAAGTGGACTTATAAATGTCATTCGCTAATTAGTATTGCATAAAACTATAGAATTTATACTACAATAATAATGTGTTTATCTGTACTAGGTATGAATGAGTTTTGTACCTAATTGCAATCTATACACATCTGAAAACAAAGTACATTATATTAATAATTAATTATATACATGTACCTATACTATAGGTACAATTATGGAAGTTGTATTTACAACATCAAAACAAAATACCACGTTCAGACAAACAGTATGCAATTTATTTTAGTAATTTTTCTTCATAATTTGCATACTTCAGGTTATCAAAGAAAAATTGACTAGGTACGCCACTAGAAACAATCACTTCTCACATAGGCAAAGTAAACCTTCATATTACACGAGTTTTATCTTAATTCAGATTGCAAATTAAGAGCATTAATGTAAGTTACAAAAAAGGAATCTGGGGGATCTAGACACACAATGAGTAATGGTATCTGTAGCAATAGCAATAAGTAGCTACACAATAGAGGCTAGCCAAAGCCAAGAGAACAGAAGCACCTTATAAAGAGTCTGCGGTAGTTACTTTACTGGAGGTGCTACTTATGATACGATTACACGATGTTGTAACATAGACCATAAGACTCACAGAAAGATCTAATCTACTATCCCATGGGAATATGAGCCCAACCCTTCATTTTCCGCGTAGATTTAGCATTAAAGTTTCTTTTGCTGATTGTGGCTTGGTTCAGTTCAGGTGTATAAATATAGATATAAAGGTGTAATTCTATTATATTCTATCAAATCAACTGCTGCATAATAATGTGTGCTATAAAGTATATGAAAATACAAGCAAAGAAACGAAATTCTCATCGTTTGCATATTGCATAGATAATGTATTCAACAGACAGAGAGACCGTAACCTATCTCATCATCAACTTTTGCTACAGACTTGTCATAAAATTAAACTCGTACACTATATATGTAATGTATACTAATACTACTGTGGTTTCGATATCATCATTCAACACTAGCACAAATCCACTTCGTAACGTAACTTACCTATTCCCATGTTTATTTTCTTAGCTCTATGTGTTACAAATACTACATACACTGAGACTGACTAATATTAACTTATATGCATGCAATTGGTTTTATTATGTATTCAGATTAACTACGTGTCAGTGCTAAGGACTTATATGGATGTTTTTCGTCACTGTATTTGATTACTGAATATAGCCACAGTCTTGTCACCCATAATTTAATTTTAAGCAGAACACAATAGAATGATTGCATCCATCCTAGTGTACCTTCTTTACCTATCTTTTTCTATTACCTATCTAGCATACACGTATAAGGTAAGAATTTTACTTTTATATATTAGTATTTTACAGGTACATATGGTATAGCAGTACATAGATTTATTTTGCATTGGTTAGGTAAACAATTCTGATGGTTACACATGAAAAAGTTCATGGTGCTTGTTACGTGTTAAATGAAACGAAATGAAAAGTTGTATGTACAGTACAAGTATTAGCAAATATGAACTATACAGATATAAAACCATAATATTATCTGTAAAA
This sequence comes from Tomocerus mixtus, assembly GCA_034694165.1. Taxonomy (NCBI): domain Eukaryota; kingdom Metazoa; phylum Arthropoda; class Collembola; order Entomobryomorpha; family Tomoceridae; genus Tomocerus; species Tomocerus mixtus. The sequence goes on from JAQFYC010006926.1 coordinate 9,941, forward strand.
GGGATCTCTAGCAATAATCATAATAAGTAGCCTTCGTTCGTGTACTGTAAGACTGTAAATGTAAGTAAATTAAAGTGTATTATTGTTGGGGAGCTGAGAGCAAAGCCGTTCCTTCGTTTTTGGTGTGAATGGGCTTGGTTTTCCATGTTATTAACTGATCTTTAATGGATAAGCCCACCCACCCACGCTTGGAAGAAACACTTGTAATTATTTCACCATGTTCACAACTAAATAGCATTATTGCCGCTGTAACAATAAACAAAACAACAATCCAATTTCAATTTCATTGAGCGAAATTGATACTACCACTGAATTACAGATAGAAACAAATGCTAATGCTAAAGCTAGTACATATATAACAGTGACAATAATCCTTTGTACTAATAATACAACTTCAAGACTACCAACCACCTGTTGATCCTATTTCTTTCGAGATAAATAAACTAAATAAGAACTTTAACTATTTAGTGTACATTTCATTACAATAACAATAACAGCTGTAACTAAATGAGCCTAACCAGTTCAATTAAAATAGCTAACACAATTAGCATCGGTAGCTGCGTATTATGTATTTTTAATTCTGGCAATTTTGGCTCGCATACAAAATTAATGCTAATGATTTTTCCACCTTCCCATTGACATTGGTTTAACAACATTTTAATTAAATCTAATTGAGGAATTAAGTTCCTAATATAATTAATGATGCAATTAACTCCGTAAACCAACTATGAATTTATGGTTCCTCAGAAAAAAGGAAAGTTTTCCTTATTTTTTCTACTACCTATTCTTTGGATTACTTTACCTGCACATTGTACATGTACAATAATTTAACATCCAAAAAGTCTTTAAGTGACATTTATTAGTGTATTTAAACGCTTTTTATACATGCATGCAGCAATAGGATTTACATGTGTACAAATGAAATTACAGATGTTTTCCATTGAAATACATGGGCAGAGAGTAAATAGATATAGGTACGCAAATATTACTTATTAATATTTAGTAAATATTTATCATTAAGAATAAGCAATTAGCAATAGTGGCAATGTATATACATAATAAGATGTATAGCTGCTTTGTAGTTTGATAATTTATTACTTTTATTTGTTGAAACAAGTACAAGTTTGGCTGGTAAGTAATGGTGAAGCATTTTAACTTCATTATGGATAAAACATTTTTATAACAGATGAGTTACCTACTACCGAAGGTAATAAGTCCATTAATTCAGAAGTAAAATAAAAGACATGCTCTCCATCTAAATTAATCTTTAGCTAGAAATCAAAAACAACAATTGTTTGCTACTTATCAGAAGACTACATACACCACCACACCTACCACAAAGACAAAGTCTTATTCCTATATGTATACGTAAGTAAAGAAGATTATAATATGTAATGGTATTAATTTTTCA
>JAQFYC010006927.1:0-11350 GCA_034694165.1 Tomocerus mixtus
GTCGACTCACCTTACGCTCATTCCACTCTTTATGTGATTATCGAGATATTTACGGTACCTCAACTGCAATACTTACGTCCAATCAGGTTTGCCTGATATTTCTAATTAACAAAATTGTAACTTAGTCCGAAAATACCAAAAATAAAATGAAAAATGGGATCTTATGGCAAATATTTTTATACTTGATGTACGTGCGAGATTTTAAATTGTTTTAGTAATAGCTTGCAATTTATGTTTCAAACGCGTCAATGAAAATGTTTCCTAAATTGCATGTTATATCTTAATTTCAAATCTGCCAATCAATATTGATGTGTGCATAAAATACAAAGCATTCCTTTTAAGATGTTTATTCCTTTAACTTTGTGGCAGATTCGTTTGTTCTACATTTTGAATATCAGCAAAACAACTTGAATGTTTATGTTTGATAATTAAGTTAAATAGAACGAAAATTAGCGACATTTTTAGGATTTTGCGAATAATATATTACACATTACACTAATACAGTTTTCCCGTGTTCATCTATTTAATACAAAGATGACTGACTGTCTTATAATTATTTTAAACAATTTAGAATGTCTGGCAATCTTGGATAATAATAAGAAATGTTATGTGTGTATTAAGGAAACAATACAATGACAGTGTAATCAACACTGTAAATTCTTTGTTATGAGTTTACCTATACTTTTCTAAAGTGAATACCTTACCCATGTGCATTTAATGTACAAATACGTATGGTTTCGTTCGTGTAATGTTCCATTTCATCTATTAGATTATAATTAGAGCAGCCATAAGACTACAATATCTAAAGATACCTGTAGATTTACTATATGTAATAATTTCTTAAACCTTCTGATTAATACAATATTACTGTTATGGATGGAATTCTTCTTTTTTCTATACAAACATTGTTCTTTATTGTAATAGCCACCTATTACCCATTACCCAAGTACTACATACCCTCGTGAAGTAGAGTAAAGTGAACATTATGTAAACGTACTTATCTACGTCCAGTTAAGTCCCAACAATGTAATCCATTCCACCCGTCCATACAATTCAATGCACACATGTAATAGTCATGGTTGAGTATTCTTTTATTTTTTTCAGAAAATTCCAATCCAAGGAGCAATCATCCAGAAAATTCATTTTTTCCGTCTTTCTTTCCGTTCCCAATTAATCAACTTGAGATTCTTCATTTCGAGTAAGGTGTGATATTTTATGTAAGATCGATGTACTTAGGTATTTAACATAATGTAACATGCTTTTTGTTTCTACAAACCAGATCGTACGTAAATCTTACTTGCGATTGGGTACTATTATTTATTATTTGCGACAGATGTTCATAATGGTAAAAGTAATATCTGTAATATCTTGTGTCACATTCCAAAAGTTACTTATTCCAATACTTTACTGTTACTAGAATAGATATTTAGAATTGACATATTAAAATATATTTTTCCATTTTCTCCACCCTTTTATTTATTTATTGCGTAGTATTTATTTTACCTTAACATGCTTAACTACAGATTACAAGTAATTATTAAACTTTGTTATTAATTACATACCTTGATTTGTAGCAATATGGCTGCTTTAACTAGTACATATTATTATGAATACAGATTCTATTATAGGAAAATTGCACTAGGAAAGAGTAAATGGGTACTACAGATAGTGAGTGTATGCAGCTATATCGAATACATATTTGGTATAAGCAAAAATATAACCATTTGTGTTTTAAAATACCGTAATCTTTCAATTAGAACCCTGATAATCCCCATTAGGCGTTTGCTTCTTATAAGATGTTATTTAAAATTGACTAATTATATTAGCCCCACAAAAGAAATGGACCTTCCTGGATATTTGTTTCTTAAAAAATGCATAACACAATGTTGCCCTTTCGAAATAAATGTTAATTTGAATAGAGAAATTCTAATTTTAGAACTGCTGATAACATATCAGAATTAGTCTTTTTTAAATGGTATTCACGGTATATATTATAATGATTGCCTATCTTGTTTTGGATTCTGTAGAGTGTAGACTTAAACTGAATATATTTTATTTGTAAAAGGTCATTCAGATTCAAAACCAAATCTGGCCTAGTTGGGGTTACTGAAATTATTTTATTTTTTGACAACGAACTATCGAAATGTCTTTCCTCCGGAGGAAATTATTTGTCACAGGAAATTATTCTATAAATACGGTGTATAAAATAATGTTTGATTGTTTCTGTGTTGATTAAGGGTTGATTGGGGTTATAATGTTGATTGTGGACGAAAGAGGAAATAATGTCTGGTCAGGATCACGGGCGGACGGAGATATACATACAGACAGAACATACGTACATACGAGAGCAGGGAAAGAATTGTATGTAATATCTATAAAAACACATTTATGTATAATGTCCATACAGCATCATATGGGTATTGTAATTATTGTCCATAAATACATGTAAACAGACATCCTCACCGTAAATATCACATCACAACATATCAAAATGGAAAAGCGATATCCCACAAATAGTAAATGAGAAAGCCCAAAAGCCTCATCATTATTATCTGTATGTATCTATTTAACTTTAGAAATCGCACAGTCATCTATCCAATATTGCTTTCAGCTTTATTATCCCTTTGTCCATCCGTCTCCATTCTATTCATCTCTCTATTTGTTTCATTCCTCCATTTATTTAGCAGTTTGCTTTGAGACTTAGGAACATTAGCTCAAGAATGGAAGGCCTTACCTTACTTTACCTTTATTGTTCAATATGTATTATGGAGTACGCAACGCAACCAAACAATCCCCTCTACTTTACTTTACTTTTAATTGACTTTGTGATTATTTTACTTACTCTCATCATGTCTAATAATAAAGCTTTACTTTTGAATTGGCTTTGGCTTGGTTCTTTATCAATACTCTCTTTTGTTTCTTACTTGTACAATATACAATGTACAATGTTTATTTAATCTCGTTCTCGTCAATTCTTTATTCTCATGTCTCATTGTTGGTTTGTTGATTATTTCAGATAGAAGCTTAACATTATCCCCTTTAAAAGCTGATTGGAAATACACACATACTGTACTAAAAACTAAAACTACAATTATATATGTTCATTTCCTAATATTTTTCTACTGGATGCATAAAAGTTTTTAAGTGCTGAATACCTACTATGCAAAGTATTATGAGTAATTAGCTATATTATATTTCAACAACACTTAGCAAAGAAATTCTATGGACTATTTTAGCATACTATGAAAAATGCATCCCTTGCAGTATCAGTATCATCGCTATAAGGAACAAAAGTTTCTAATTGTATTTCTACTACCATACTAACTGCAGTATTACAATTAATCTTTACTCTAATATTACTAAATCTGTAACTGAATCTACATTTTGAATACTAAATAATTATGGTAAAAAATAACGATATTTGGTAACTACATAAATTCAACTCAATTACTATTCAAAAGCGCAGAAATCGGGAGAGGAAAAGGAAGTATACCTACTTAATGTACTCTACTACTACAAAACTGATAATAAAATGCATACAAACGGATTCTTTGTTACACATTGGATTCTTTTAATGTACTTAAGTTGGTTATTGACATTTTGATTATAATTAGCACTTTTCACTATCAATATACTTTACAAAGAAGAGTTATTTTGCAATTTTACACATTATGTAATTCTCTTTAGAATTCCACGATTTAACCCACAAAATTTCGTCATTTCGCGTAAACAATACTTGCTTAAGTAATACAACACAACAAATGTAAAATTAGCTAATAGCTCACATTGTTAAAGATAAGCTCACCTAGTATTGGGCGCAGATTGTTTACTTTATTTGTTCATAGTATACAGTAAGTATACATGTAAATAATAGAACCAGCGAACAAATATAATCATTCATGCCTTCGTGTAGCAAACTCCTACACATGTGTCTATTTGTACAATTCCAAAAATCTAACCAATTTCAGCTTTTGTTTGTAGTAAATACTAGGTGTGTGTAGACAGTAGACATACAATGTTTGCGTGACTTCCTTTACATTTATTAAGTCAAGTTATATACTGAGTAATCCTGAGTACAGATTGCTTAATGTTTATTTATGCGGTTTACTTGAGTCTCAATTTACAGATATGTGAGGTGTAGCTTGTAAAAACGGTTACACAATTAATAGATGCAGCAAATTCTACAATTACGTGTAAAGACAATTATATAGTAACTGTAGCCTTTTTTAAAGCTATTGCAGAATTTTAGTACAACTTTCCTTGTTGTTAAGTAGTTATGAAACCAACCTGCTGTAAACTAAACTTTATGCTGTCAAAACAAAATGTAAATATCTACAATTTAGTATGTATTTGTGCATGTAAACTAGAATAGACTTTTGCCAGTAATTAATTGTTGTTCCCTTAAAAACGCTATGCACATAGTGTATATATTCATTATCTTTGTCAATTGAAATTACAATTAATCGGTCCATAATTTACTAAAACCCTGTAGGGATGTATGTAGGTAGCGAAGGTACTTATAATTTCAATCTATAAACTAGGTACGTAATCATATATAGTTTATGCGGTTCTCCTTGCACTATTACCATTATATTCCTGGTATAATATTCTCTGACTGACTGAGTCGTGTGATATGATGAGTTTGCAAAATCTCTTTGTTTCACATCTTCCCATTTGATTAGATTGATCACAGCACGGCACAAGACACTAAAGTAATTATAACCACTAAATCCTATCTCCCTATCAATCAATTTCCAAAATATAATAGTTAACGATCCTTATGCAGTTACACACTTAGTATATCCACTGTAGGAACTGTATTACATATACATACACTCTATTAGTATTTCATCCAATGCTCAACAATGTTTAAACACAACTCCACAGTACTATTGCAATTGCGTAGTTAAAACAACAATTAAGATCTTTGGAAAATTAATTGTTCATTTATAGTCAAGTGAATTCGGACGATATAATGCTGGTAGGTAAAGAGCAATCTCATGGATAGAAGACATAATACAAACTCTACTTGTATTGTTACAATGATATTTATTGTACATTTTAATTAACATTTTTAATGTGTCTTTAAATAATACTTTCATAATCATGTTTTTAAGCATATAAGTACGCAGTGGATATTACGGAAACTAAACATTCTCGGTAACTCTATTAGAAGAATTACTAAATAAAATATCCATACTACGAGTTACGAGTATACACAAATTCTAAAAAGTTAAAAGTAGATAGTTTATGCTACACTACCATTAAATACCATTATGCACCATATAATGAATATTTATTTATCTACTCTAAAAAGGAATTGCTTTCTTCTATAAACATTATACGTATACGGAACACCCTATCTCATAATAATAAATGTACGAACGCAATTAAGTTTCATAAAATATTTAGGTACACTATAAATATGTTATGGCATATTGAGCAGAACCAGACCCTACTGTAAGTAAGTAAGTGATGCATGGGCATTGCTGCTGTATGTACATAGTTGTACTGATACTGGACTCAATTATTGCCCTGATGAGTTAAAATAAAATGAGGATGATGAGACAATACTCACTATCACTCAAAATTTGCACCATCATTCTATCTGCTGTAGCTGTTGCTTCTATTCTACAGTACACTCTACATTCTACATTACATTACTTGTCAACTACTTACTTAACATATCTGTACATTGTACATTCAATATACTTATACGGTAAGTGAACATTTCGAAAGAGAATTGTAATTTCCAATCAAATCCTCTATGCTATCTACCTATCTAATTGTAATTTAATCGCAATGTCGTGCTCTGCTCTTTAATAACATTTTCTCGATCGACTCGAGCCAACAGCCAAAAAGCAACGCGAGGAAGCCAAAATAAAGCTAAAGACAAAGGAGGAGGGAGGCCAGGCCAGTCCAGTCCAGTTTTAGTCCAAGTGAAGTCAAGTCCAGTAATTATTATTACGTATTCATTCCCCAGCCTGGCAAGGCCTATCACAAATCCTATAGTAGGTAGGTAGAGGTACACAATAATAAATTATGATTAGTCGGCAACTATGAATCCGATACAAAGTGAGATAGTAAAATAAATAGAGGACAGGACAGGGACAGGATTCTGTATTGAATTAAAACACAGGAGCAGACTATCAACTATAGAACAAAATTACTAAACCTATAGGCACAAACAATAATTAATGAATTCAAATCTCATCAGAGTTTGTCTATAGTAAGTATAAAGAACCAAAACCAAAGTAATTATCTATATAGACTACATTACATTCACATTCCATTAGTGCTCAATGTACAGTATAATACATATAGTAACGTTTAATAAGTAGGATACGGCCCAACGCAAGACAACAATAACGTGACGATCTACTAAATTGGGTGCGGTCCCCATCTATCCACTGTAGTTCATATATAAATCATACTTCATACATATTTCCTTATGATCATACTGTTTAAATGGTTTAGGGTTAAGCGTAGTTTTCATTAGTTTGCATTTGCATAGAAGAAAGGTGGAATTTACCTTGCGTCGCTAATTATAAATTAGGTAACTATATATAGTAACTATAGTATGTTATATGTTTATAAATAGCTTACTGTATTCTGTATTGTGTTTCTATTTGTATTAGCTTACGACTGGACTTGACACGAACAAATTGTCTGTAGAGTTTCATTAGTCCTTTTCTTCTAAATGGATGAAATTCTATAGAAGCTAATTGTAAGCGTGTTCTACTAGAATATCTGTAGTGCCTAAAGTCAAGCCTATAATCCTGAAGAAATTAGTAAAGCAATACTAGGCAAATCTATAGTCGTTAAGAATTATTAAATAGATAAAACAAAGCTTGATCTTTGGTTTGGTTTATATGTAGAATGTGGCGGAGGTCTATTAATTTCTATTTTAATTGAATGTGTGATGCCCACTGTGGCCAATAATGAACTTCCATTCCATTCCACTGGAATGACTGGAATAAGACCGCTTGTTCTACATTCTGGATGCATTCATGTAATAAATCCGTTTCCAAGTACAGTTAACAATACTTATAAATATTTAACTACACTAATAAGAATGGTGTACAACTTTGCTTCTAATTGTAATGTTATTAAGGGATATCAAAACATCACTTCATCTATATTGATTTGGAAAATAAATATATTGGTATTCGAAAAGAAATTAATCGTGTCGTAATATCTGGATTTATTTAATTAAATTGAATTACTTACTATGTAATACTTATTTGTAATATCTTTAATTAACAATGGGTAAAAAATAATTATGTTCATTAAATTCTGTCCTATTAGTTTCTTGGATGTAGAAATTTGTAAGTAAAGGTAGAGATAAAATAAGAAGTCAAAAGAAGCATTGGCCAATGGAAAGCAAGAATTTCTTTTACGCTTCAGCATTCGTAGATAGCATAAGTCACAATGGGTTTTGTCAAGACAAAATGAATAAATAGTATTCTTTTCGCGTCGTAGAGGAAGGAAATAGAAATGGGAATGCCTTTGGGACGAACACGAATACAATACACGAGCATTCAGAGACGGAAAGTTAAGCTTTTTCTACTGTACACTTTGTGCCCGTGTCATACGGAAATGGGATTCTAGTACTGAATCCAAATGAAAATTCCCTTTACTTTGCTTTGAATGTAATTTAGAATTGTATGTAAAATGTATTTCTCTTCTGTACAAAAGGTATACACATAAGTTAAGTAAGTATTCGTCTACGTACACCGTATATTTTGGAATTGTCCCAATCGAATGTAAATTAATGGATGCGTTAGAAACAAAAAACCTACACTAAACTATTTGACTCATAAAAATACCAATATGCAATAAATTACAAATGGCATAAGTAATAGCACAGTTAATAGTAGTGGAACATATTAATAAAACATATTTTCTTACTATAATTGATAATTCTCTCCATAATGATTTCTGAAACTGAAAAATCTCTTCTCCCCACAAAATTTCGAAACAAAATCCTTCCTTTAGGTCAAATAATAACGGAAATATATCCAAAAGTACTCTTTAACAAATTAATGAAAAAACTATAACAAACTGAAATGTTTCAATATATATTTATTAGTGAACCTGAAAATAAAGATGAAATTGACCTTTAATCATATAAATCTTTTCACTTTCTAAACAGTAATTAGAATTACTTACATATAAAATGAAACAACAACGAAGGAAATACGACAACACACCTTATCGTCAAATTTTAGAATCATTTTCATAAGAGACCTCAAAATAGCATTAAAACATGATCTTAAAAAGAGTACACACAAAACCATAATTCCTCAGGAGACATATTTAAGCAAATACGGTGACCCTTTTAGTTAAAATTCCGTGTCAATGTACATACAGACATAGGTAACTCACATTTGTGTGTAGATCTGTGTATGTATTTGAACTGTATGTGTGTGTGTTAAGCAGAATGTGTTGTATTTGTATGTACAATACTATCCGTATGTATGTGCTATTTATTCTAGACATCTAAATAAAAAGGCTAATGCACCCGCCCGACCGACCCGCACGAATTATCTCCGACCGAATGGATTTTCATTGGCCACATTGGACACAATGACGAAGGAGGAGTTAATGAGGTCCATTGTCGTTGATCTCCTGCTGTGCACTGCGGACCATCACATCACATCAACATCAACATCATCCCATCACACTAACTCTAACAATCAAAATAGTATTTTACATACAACAATAATTCTAGCAACATTACCATTCACCATTTACAACACATCTAGAGCAGCAAGACGTCTCTCCCGTATTCCCCGTTCCTCGTCTCCATATACTGAATAAGAATGTCTCTTCTTTTCTTTAATACTTGCTCACTTGCTTTAATAACTGAATGAAATGAATAATCATTATCATTCATTAGATACTAATGTCCTTTTATGTAATATATACCAGAAATACATAGTAGTTTGTTCTGGTACAACAATAAATGAGTAAGATTTTTTTCATTCCCTTACCTGACTTTTTCTCATGTAAATCTCATCTAAAATCTGTAAGGCTCCCTAATATTTGTGCATGTTTTATGTACATGGGTAGAGAAATAAATTGAGACTTTTAATATATATTTAGTTTCAGCAGTGATTTTCCATACATAAAGAATAATATTATCCATTTAAATGTAAATTATGATGATTTGTCAAAAAATCAACTTTCTCTTAATGCTGCAATCTTAATTTTAATTTGTACATGTGCAAACCTCAAGCTATCTACAAGAGATATTAAAAATATTATTGCCCAAGTGTAAAAAATGGTATTTGGCTTTTTTTAATGTATTATTTAGAAATTTCTCATTTGTATTGATTTCCAGGTAAAATATTTTGTTGTGTTGAAATTTACGTAATAATAGAGTTCAGGAAGCCAGGAATGTAGCGCTTAGAGTCAAAAGACTATAAATATTTCATTACATTATATGTAGCAGCAGAAAATGTATGTAGAATTCCTACTGTATTTGTTATTAGTTTGCATAATGTTGTTTAATTTATCACAGAATATTTGTTTTGTATTTTATTCGTTCTTGTGGTGAATTTTGCCTCATTCTTCTATTGTATTTAGATGATATGTTGAAAATTAAGAGTATGTACTTACTTATAGTATGGTAAAGTAAAAAGAAGTAGAGCCCGAGTCGAGTCTTGTCTTTTTCGTCTATCTATTACATTAGATTGAATGTTGCAGCAAGCGGATGAAAAATACACAAAAGCTCAGCAGGGTGACTTCTATCATTGGAATCTTTCTGTTTTTCATCTAGTTTGTATTGTTCATCGCACGCTGCTGTTCTTTTGTCAACCAAATGAAAAATACTTGCCTTTTGCCCAACTATTTATTTATTCTCGACTCTATTTTTATAAATAGCTAGCTTTACTATGCATGAATCTTACCTCCATTAAAAAAGTAAGTAGCTAGCAACTACATATTAGTACCTAAACAAAATACACTTATTTACTTACGACAATACTTACTGACTGAGTAGGTATTGCAGGTATGTACTTTCTTTTATTCTGACACATATATAACACACAAAAGGAGTATACATTTTAAGTAAGTATAATTATGTTTCTAAATTCATATTAACAATGTAATCTACTTTTTGTACCGTTTTATGCTTCACCTAAAAGCATTACTGATGGAATTCAGTTAGTCCAAGTCCTATACTAGTATTCACAAAGATTTTTTCAAAAAATGATCTTTAACAATTTTGTAATATTACTGATATGATTAGATTAATGCTTCAATTCACTTTTAAATCCCATTTTAGTTAAATTGCATTCAATTTGAATTTTTAATTCAATCATTTTCTTAAAATTCATTTTTAGCAGATTCATTTTTGTAATGTACTTATTTTATTGTTAGTAGTCTTTACAAATCATTTATATCTCATACAAATAATATTGCTTCAGTGCTCTATATCTAAAGTGGTTACGATTCTATATTTTACTAGATATTAAGAATGGTTTGGTTTACATGTAAAATAGCTTAAATAGCACCGCAACACTGAAAGGGCAGTTATAACGAATCTCCCTAAGTTAACATCGTTCAAGAAACAGATTTGTCGCAAATTCTGACCCACAAACTCGTATGACATATTTTGCATAGGTACAGATATATTTAAAAACAGCATTGAATGTCTATTTTAACATTTATCGTTACAGTACACGAAAGTGTATATATAATATCTGTATAATACACATGTAAACACATAAAATAAACAAATACGAAAGAAAAGGCACAAATTCAAAGTGGAAACTAAACTGAAAAGCTTCAATAGAAAGCATACAATACAAACCTCTCCTGCAGCCTGTGGAAATACAGTTTTATAAATATATTATACAGCAAAATGTTTCTTAAAAGTCGCATACTGGTCTTATAATAAAGTTTTCTCATTGAATTCATAAGTTAAGATCAAGATGCATGGAAATGTTCATTTGTGTGTAATTGTAAACTGTAATGTCAGGTATATTGTAAATACACTAACTTTCGAATCGCTTATCTAGCACAAAAAATAATGCATTGCTTTTGAGCTTTTGTTAAATAAGTGTTACCGAAATAAAATGTTCTCTGCTGGTTGTCTATCTCAATAGAAGACATTAGTAACGCGAGAATATTAATGTTGCTGTTGAATTCCCAAATAACAAATACCTTGACAAGCTTTTGTCAACATTTTCACAGCTGCAGAGCCAACTAAATTACTACATATCGTCGGTTGACTTCTAAAAAGAGGTTTGCAAGTGTAAATATGTTTAGGGATCATGCAAATATTACGTAACACAAAAATGTCATATTTTCGACCCCCCCTCCCCCCTCCATAACGCTGCGT